>JAAXNX010001969.1:0-15272 GCA_036491905.1 Folsomia manolachei
GTTTGAACAAATTGGATATCCCTTTACCAAGCGGCATTCTAAAGATTGAGGGAGATTGCATTGTAATAGATTGAACTAGATTAATTTTGGTTGCCATTTTTCAAATGGGAAACGATTTGCTTGATGAGGTTTGGATTCCGATTGAAATTTGTAATGGAATGAATTTTGTTTTGCAGGGAAATATGATCCCAAAAGGATTTTGAAGGCATCAATGGACAAGTATCAGGAATTTGGACCGATTTTTAAGGAGACATTGTTTGGCTCTACTCTTGTCTACTTGGTAAATCCAGACGATTTTCAGACAGTACTTCGTAAAAGGGGGGAGGACAATTGGCCCAAGAGGGTGACGCATATGGCGCTGGAACACGTGCGAACACATGAACTTAGCAGGTGGCATCATAACGGGGGTATTTTTATGGTGTAAGTGATAAATGTTACTCAAGGGCTGATGAGAAGATTTATGTTTGGAATTGATTATGCAGAAGTTGGTCAATTTTGCAGAATTTAATTTAATGCTTTGGAAAATCATGGAATGGGAGAAATTATTTATATTTGCTGCATATGACGCCTTAGCGGAGTGCATCTGGTCTCTACGCTCTTGAATACACAGAATCATTAATATAAATTTTAAAATAGTGATGTACAAGCGATAAGAACTGCATAAATACATAAATTGCAAAATTGTTTGTTCTCCATTTAACCTCTACCCGTCCTGAATTGCAGCCAAGTGGAACTGTTCTCAGAATGAGAAGCTGAAATGTTAGTTTTAAGGACATTGATTGATTTCCCTTTGTCCGTTCCAGGAATGGCGAAGACTGGGCTGTGATTCGCCACCGTCATCAGAAAGCAATGTCACTGGACGAGATTGGGAAATTTATTCCAAAATGTGATGAACTCGCCTTGAAGCTTATTTCCCAACTTGATTCTTCTCCTATGATGAAGCAACATGTGGATAGGGACTTTTTAAATGTCTTTTTTTCCTATGCTTCTGATTGTGAGTGGATGGAAATTTAAAACAATTTCGAAATAGTTAGTGTTACTTGGAATTATGTAGATATGGGCATGATCCTTTTCGGGGAGGAATGGAATTCTATCCAGAATTGTTTGGATCCATCATCCATAACTTACAAATTGATTTGGTCATCCACCGAGCTGAATCATGCCACTGGACCTACGGATCATGGAGCTCAAATGTGGCGACACTTTTCAACCCCTCTTTATAAAACAATACTCAAAGGGGCAGCGATATTGGATGAGTAAGGATTTCTTTTGTGTTGGACTCGGACAATTAAGCGGGGCAGATGAGACTGTAATTTAAGGAATGCATTTTATCCTCTTTTTGTGCAGGGTTGTAATACAACGACTGGATAGTCGATTAGAAAAAGGCAAGTTGAAACCAAAGGATACGGATTCATTGTTGGACACCTGGATCCGAGATGGACATCAGGATTATCGCCAACTTCTAACCCTTTTGTCGGACTTAATGTTGGCTGGTATTGACACGGTGAGGGAAACTTGTAACGAAGGACGAAACACTTTGCTACTAAATATTTTGGATATTTACTGAATTTCATGTCCTCCGATCTTATAATAGGTAGCATATTCCTTGAGCTTTGTAATTTACCACTTAAGTGTCACTCCAGCCGCGCAAGAATCCTTGTACAAAGAATTACAAAGCCTGGCCCCAGAGTTAAATATGAAAAACATAACACCTGAAATGCTGGGAAGTGCGAGTTATATGAAAAAATGTGTAAAGGAAGCCCTCCGACTAAATCCTTTGGCCGTGGGAATTGGTCGTGTCGTCACGGAAGATACCCTGCTTAGTGGATACCTTGTTCCGGAAGGGGTAGGTTGCATGACGCTGTTTTGTCTTGATTAAAATTAGTAACTTCCCAATACTGACATTGACATTAAACAGACTTCAGTAGTAACACTGAACCAAGTGGCGAGTCGACTCCCAGAATATGTCGAGTCGCCGGATGCCTTCATCCCGGAACGGTACAATGTTGACGGAGCCTTTAAAAGGATTCATCCCTACGTCAGCATACCCTTCAGTCACGGACCGCGTTCTTGTGTTGGACGACGACTTGCGGAACAAAATATGAATATCTTTTTATTCCGGGTATGACCAACTTCCTTTTCCTAATTCTTTCAACCCAATTCTTAAGTTAGTAATCTTAAAAGTAATGAATTTAAATGCAATGCAATATTGTACATGACATGAATGACACCAAAAGGCCATTCTTCTCAGTGTTGCTTAATCCAAGTAAGAATGGAGTGGTCGGGAATAATTACGCATGCTAATTTAAAACATATTTATTACCTAAATTCTACTGTGATGTAGGAGTTGGATAATATTATGCACATGTATGGCATTTATCTTCATCATCTCCTAGCCTAAATGCATAGCTTGACGTTTAAGAGTTTGCTAAACATTTAGGTTCCTCTATCTGGTTGCCCATTCGCATCTTGTGAGACCCAGGTAGTGCAATGTTTGACAAATTTGTGAGTTAAAAACTGTTAAAGATTTGTGCTGATAGTTGTAATATGAATAATTCTATCAAGAGAGGCGTAGGCTAGTGACATGGATGCAATTGAACTATTGTCAATTTCCTGGCGAAGGAGCTACCAGTTAGTGTAAATCTTATTTTTGCATGTATATAGCTTTAGCCAGATAATTCTTGGCTCGGCGTGACTTACTAGACACTAAATGAAATATTCTAATTTTTTGGCTTCTGTCTATTCCATAGCAAGTAAGTATTATCCGGCATTGCAATAGCTTAGAATGAGACGACACGGGTTAATATTTCATTTTGTGTATCTAAATAACCGACCGCATTTCTGTAGAGAAATCTCTTAATCATGACGGATATTGTAGTAAAGGCTCTTTTTTAGAGGAATGATGACTGAATTAAACCAAAAAATTAGAATATTTCATTTAGTGTATCTAAATAACCGACCGCATTTCTGTAGAGAAATCTCTTAATCATGACGGATATTGTAGTAAAGGCTCTTTTTTAGAGGAATGATGACTGAATTAATGATAACTACTATGATACAAATTTTGTAGTTTGCGATCTGTAATCAGATTATCTAATTTTACTTTTATCTCATTTGTCGTCCTCTCGATGGATTGATGAGTATCCATAAAATTTAGAACCGGCTTAATTTACAAGTATTCATTTCCGCAAAGGATACACGAACAATATACAACTTCATTACATTAACATACAGATTACACTTCAGTAAATGTCATGTTATAAAAAATATTCCTTCTGCATTGTCACTTGCTCGTTTTTTTGGATATGGGTTGTAAAATAGTGGAGAATTAACTTACATTCAATTTTCATACATGACAATAATAAAAATTTGTTTGCAAATTTACCCATCTAGCTATTTCGCAACTACCAAGTGGAATGGATAGGGACAAACCCGTTGGATTGTATTACATCACTAATCAACAAGCCAGATGCTCCTCTTCTCTTCAAATTTACTCCGAGAAGGAATTAAAAGTTAGTTTTATTTAACGTAATGATGTTAAAAATACTACCGGGCATGTGAGACTATTCACTCAAAATCTGTGACTTAATTTTTACTCAAGCCATTTGACTACTTGGATTGCATGCAAATATGAAATTGTCTTTGGTACACTATAAAAAGGAAATAAAACATAATACGAATCAAGAATGGGCGGTGGTGTGGTGGTACTTAATTATTTGTGGTCAACCAACCCAACAATAATAATGTCCCCACATCCACTCAATTGGAGTGAACATCAATTAACAATGGTAAATAAATAATTGAGTGACACTGACACCCACAACTTGACTTGGTGATGAGATCATCTTCTTATACAGGATATTTGTAATGCGCAATGTGCACATAAACGCAACCAATTAAAATACCCAAACTCACCTTCGCCCAATGGGGAATAAAGAATTGTGACAATACAAAGGAATGATGTTGAAGAATTCCCTCGTTCTGTTTTATGATTTTATGGTTGTCACTATTTTGCTGAACATGATCATTCATTAATTTACATACTTTAAACTTTAACCCACTGCCATTAATTCATTCCTGACTCATGACTGAAAGACAAATATATGGCAGAAGAATTGCTTAACATGTAATTATTGTCGTCAACACCTACACCTGACTAGACATGACACCTTCAAATCCATAAATTGGTTAAAAAATAGATCAAGTCACTTACTTACTAAGCAGTGTTTATTGACTTGGTCGCGTCACCTGCGCCATGTCATGCTACAGGTTCATTAAGAAGAACTTTGTGGAGAACAAACCACCTAAATTGGGCACTTATATGGATACAATTCATCCAGATCACTAAATCCACCCTAGAATACTAACATCTCATGTAACTTACTATGACGTCAGTTTGGACAAACTTTTAGGTTTTGCAAATTCCCATGCATAACTAGACTCACATTCATGTGTAGAGACTAAATAAATAAATAATTAAGGCATCAATCAGCCTAGGATTGATCTTGATCAATCGTTCATTCACTGATGAGCCGAAGGAATAAAGAAATGAGCTGTGGATTAAAAATCCTTGCATTGAAATCCAACCTGAAGGCAAAGTTGGTCTACATTGTTCTGCATGAAAATATGCATGCAATGACATCTCCTTTGCTATATACACCCAGTCTCTTAATGACAAGAACGAGTCGCTTAAATAATTCAGTCAAGTTTTATTATGGGCCACACACAACTTGGGTAAGTGTCAGGCTACCTTCACAATCACATCACAAGCCATCCGCGTGTCGTGTCCATCTTCTAAGGAATGGAATTCGCAAATCAAGTCCTCCTATTTTTGATTCTTACTCCATTAACTAAACCTTTGCCTTGATATTTTTAGGGCTTAGATAGATAGCGTCCCTTTTATGGAAATACTTGGTTGCTCGGTGGATCCTTATGTAACAAGAGTAAACAATAGAGTTATGGTATTTTGAACTACATGATGCCAAAATGACATGGTTGCTAACTACCTCGCAACTTTGGACCTTAGTAAGTTATGTTGTGAATGTGTCGGGATGGTGGAAACAAAATTAGTTTGTCACCCACCAATTACAAATTCCCTATTCTGTAAGGATCTCTGTTATTGCCTAATCGTGTCTTTGGATTGGGGAGATACTAACTGATGACTGATTCGCTATTCATGATAAACCCTGGTAGAGAATGGCTAACTTAATCGTAATGACTTAAAAACAAGGATTTCGGCGAAATCATTTCGCACATTCTTTAAAAAAATACAATAATTTCGCTCATTTTACAATTATAGGCAGGAAAATTGCCATATTTCACGCCGTGAAATTCACGCCAGTTGAGGATTAAAAAGAAATCCGCAAATCCAAACGTGACCTGGCTCAACCCAGGGTGTAATTGCATGGCTTGAATTCGGGAGATCAGATCAAAAGGAGTTATTGGAGGAGGAAGGAGTTCAAGTCGTGAAATGGCAATATTTTTTGCAAGCATGTAAGTAGCGAAAAATCATTCAAATTATCGTAACAAGAAAAAAAATCATGCATAAAATTCGCTAATGCTTAATCCTGACTCAGGATTGGGCATGATTGTATCCTACTCTGCGGAAATTCCCAATTAGTTCCTTACCTCAAGTGGGTGCCATAATGTAACCTATCATTTCATTTACCGGTCAATAACTATGGATTAAGTGAGGTATAACCAGTTTTTTTGAAAATTTAAAGTACTTCAAACTACTCTTTCACACCTGGGAAAAACTTGGGAATGCGAATATTATAAAAAATCTTGTTATAATTATGACACCAGTCTTTTTTGCACATCACAATTCTCCGATTCTGAATTAGCAGCTTGATACGTATCTGTAATTCCATTTTAACTAAAAATTAATTTTCGGTTTTCCAACTAATGTGACATGACTCAGTTGCCTCCTACTTTTCGCACTAACCTTTCCAACCAATTATTATTGATCCATTCGAAATTTTATGGAAGTTTCGCCAATAAAAGAATGCGATTGATTTGATGGGTGTGGGTTCCTTCATTACGTGGTATCGAGTATCAATATAATTTGCGCCAGTTCAAAGTCCTCTTCAACTCGAGTCTTACTCGACAACGGTTTGGTCAGGTACAAATTTGACGTAATTTGGATAAGCCGAGTCAGACCGGGTGTCCGGAACGGTATCATTTCTCCTACAATTACTACAATTCGGCACCAATTTTCTTAACGGCAATACTTTGCACATACCAACCTGCCTGAGATAATTAGTGGTTGTAGCAAATACATAATTTGCCCATGGCTGAGTAGGATGATGAGCAAGTGAATGATTCCAAGTTGTGTCATTGCATTACATTGTAATAATAGTCTCAAGACAAGACTTCAAGACATTGAATTTATTTATTGAGGGGTCACTAACAAAGTAACGCTTCATCTTTTCCTCTTTTTTTCTTATGGTGACTGAGATCCACTACCTACGACGAGAAGGGATCTTATTAGCCTCAGCCTCCTCATATGTAAGAGAATATGACATAACATACATTCTTGGGTTGACTTAACCTGGGTCCTCATCCTCATATATAAGGACTCACAAACAAATTGTTCCATTTCAGTCTACTTTTGTTATTCATCCAGAAATATTCATTTCATGAAAACCTCGGCTTATCCAAACTTGTCCGGTGTGTGATTGATAACTAAGTAGGTGTGAATTTCTTGGAAAAGTAGAGTTTGAATAAGGATTGACTTTGACAAGGGTGATAAAACTAGACTAACTTTGGAACAGTTGGACTCCTGGAATTTTAAGGATTCATTTTTCAAATTGGAATTTTCAATCATGTTACATAAGGTAAGAAAAATAGAGTTTTTTTGCAAATTTTTTCGTAGCTACTGATATCCCAAGTAAATTATTTGCACGGGTGCAAAACGGAGTCATTTTAGTTCCATCATAGTTTTGTCAGGATTTGGTCCTAAGGATTAGAAATCTTTCACAAATATTTGCATGACATTAATGATGTCCACTTTTTAATTGTGCTGCATATTTATTCCGTCTCTCCAAGAAATAATTTCGACAAGCAGTTTGAGACATGATTAATTACTCATTACGACTGAATTAAGTGCTAAACAAAATAACTAGCCGGTGATAAATAACACTCTGAAATCTTGCATACAATTTGATTTGGCTTTTGAAAAGGGAACGATTGATTTTGACGAGGTGCCGGAATTTTTAGTGAATGAATGCACTGAAAGAAAAGTGAGATTAACTTTTGCCACATTGTTAATAACAATTAGTTGTGTTGCAGCAGTAGGAATGTGTCTGCATCTTATTTTTGCATCTTCTTTTGGGGTGCGTTATGTGTGGAGGCAATAATTATTTTTATTGCTTGAAGGGAAGAAAGATGCTAAACGTCTCAACTCATCATTTGAGATAAGTGGCTGTAAAGATATGACATATCGTCGCTTACTTAATCCATCTCTCGTGTCTTGAAGTTATCCTGGGACACGAAAACAATTAACTTTGCCATTCAATATTGCACATCACAAAAAACACTGGGGGTTTCTTTAAATGGTTGCAGTTTGGATGGGGTGTATTCAACATTTCTAGATGTATTCGCATTTTAACACTGTTTTAGACCTGGTTTAATGCATCTTGTTTCTGGAGCATAGATTATTTTCCAGTCCACATAATAGGCAACAAAATGAATTTTAATCAGGTACATAATATTTTGGATTGCTAGTCGATTTTCTCTTGAATAAATTACAAATAAATTCTTGACATAGTATGACATTAGTTCGTTCCCAGATTTTTAGCATACCATGTTTGACAAAAACATAGAATCAGATTAGAATAAAAACAAAACATTTGCAACATGACATCAAGATCTTTATTGCAGCACTGCACTCCCTCACATTCCTTCTCAAGAGTGTCTGACATGAGCATATTATTCAGTATTTACGTGGTTATGTCATGAAACACAAGTTCGTTTGGTGATTAAAGGCGTTGCATCTTTTTCCGTGAGATATTTAACAACTCCCAACCTGGGAGTTGTGCCATGTTCTGGTGTGGTGTGGCCATGTGCTCCTTTCACTCTCAAAGTCGAAATCTAAACTGAAACATAAAATTGTTTACAATACTAGAACATGGTTTAGAATTAGGTTTTATCAGAGCAGACGCAACAGGTAGCTTGTCAAACGGTCCGTTTTCGTTTTTTTTATTTCCTTATTCCAACCCATGGACGGGAGATAGATATTTATTTACATAGATGTAGATTACGGATCACCTACTTCATTTCTAATTGATTGAAATGGAAATGACATGAGCAAATCAAATGGTTCGTGTAAGCAAAATCAATGCAATACGCAGTCATGTCGAGAAGAACACATAACGGTGATGAGGACAGAGGTATAATTTATGAATTAAGGCAGTGTTAAAACTAACTTTAAAAAAACTTTCGTTGTAGTTTTAAAGTCAAATCAGTCCCATCTAGAGTAGCAGTTGCACTAATTAGGATTTGGTCATAGTGCCTAGAATAAGGATACATGGATGTATCATGATATGGTAGTTTTGTAGACAGCAAATTCTGCCAATATAAGTTTTAGTTGTCAAATGGACATTGTGTCGGAAGTAATTTAATTTAAGACGGGATTATCATTGTTATTGACACACTGCCACTGTCATACAATGCTGAAATTGACACTAAGACCGAATCCTGTGTGTACTGATAAATGTTTATAGGAAAGCTATTCATTTACAATTTGCATATAACTTGATCGATTACTTTTTCCTATCAATTTAATGGCTAATTAATACCTGTAATAATTGGAAATATTGTAATGTACTTATTTTTAATGGGTTTTATGAATGTACAAGTTAATCTTGGCTTGGTATTGACCGACAAGTGGTCAAATTACATAACTAAATTCCCCTTCATCCCATCATCCATTGTGGACGTCATGAGAAATTCCAACAACTCTCCTTCATACCTGGGATGAGTAATTTATTTATGGAGTAATTTATTGGAATAGAACACAATAAACAAGAGTACACATATTTGCATGGATTGATTGATACTCTCCGATGCAAGGTTATTAAACCAATTCATATTTTCTTGCCACAGATTTCTATCCCAAGCCCAGACCTTGATGAGCTTGATGAATATTTGGCTGGGTGGAAATACGACGCTATTAATTTTCAATTTATACTTTGTAAAGAAAGAAAATGTATGGATTTAAGCAGAGTTAAATTACTAATCAAACCAATTACTATCGATTATTAGATTGGCTTTGTTCGATTCATTAATTTCATGTAAAAATGCATATTAAATGAGACAGAATTCCATAATCTTCCTTGCAGGGTCTCACTAACCAACCACCACTTAAATGGCCAACAACAAACAAATAAGTGACTTTGAAGTCGTCTCAATTAGCATAAAACAAAATTAAAGTGTTGGTACTTAGACGTTTTTAAGTGAATGCACCAGGATTAATTACGGGTCGGGTACAAATTTTAAATTCAGGCCACCACCCAACTACTTGTGTACATTCTGCGTAGCATAAATTACACACGTCACACAAATATATGACATTGAACGAAACAATTTCAAGATTTCAAGTGCACTCGTAAGTAGTTACGGTATTGCACTGATAAATATAAATATGCCAGTTAAGGTAGTTCTAGTTCTAACTGCTTAAAAATTCCTTGGCCGCTTCATTATTGGGCTGTCAACTATGTTTATTTTCCCTAAATGAAAATAAATGATGTAGATGTTATGATAATGGCTGGGTGGGTCGCTCTCCACCCTCTCATTATTCCTTCATGTGTCCTACAACAAAGTTAAGGACGTTACTTGTGATTATTGAAGTTAACAAGTGTGCCAATTCCGACGCGGGATGAAATATCTTTGGACAAATCTGAAGGTTTCTTGAGTGCATGTGTGTGAGTAACAATGTAGATCGGACTGATCTTAGGTGAGCAAATTCAATGTTGCTAACAAACCAGTGATGTAAGGTTGTTACGGAGCAAGTGGTGCTAATCTCGAGATTAGCTGGTGTACTTGAAAAAGATGAGGTTGACAGGTAGAGAAATTCTTGTTGTCAGGTCATAGGTGATTTTTAACAGGAGCAGGGCAATAACTGCAAGAATGACATCAAGGTGGAAATATGTCTTCCTGTTTCATAAGGTTCTTGTTTCAGCTCTATTTGTGGTTGTTTTAAAAACAATGTTTTTCGACATGATGCGACAATATTTTTGTTTGTTTGCCTGCAAAATTGCGGAAGTTTTGATAAGAGCTGATGCATGATTAAATTCTTGATCAATCGATCTAAATTACGTTATCTAATTCAATTCCCAGTTTTCACCTTCACATTGCTTTGTCTTACTGTTAGAATTTTCATTTTTAATTCAACCTTCCATTCATCATTCATTCGACGCTGTAAATACAAAGATAATCCAAAATTCAATGCAAGAATGGCAACGGGCAATGCATGGGCTAATCTCTGATTTGATTTATAACTTGGTTGCACTGCATATACGTAAGTTGCGTAATTATTTTCCGTAAGTTAACAATTGAAGAAGACGCATCCCAATTATTTCAATTATGTCCCAAGTTGCGACTTGCAACTAAACGATTCTTAATATCCCATGGGTAAAAAATGATCAATAATTTATTGGTTTTTTCAAATTCTAGAAAATTAATTAAACTTAATTCATCATTTTGTCGTAGTGATAAAATTAGCATAATTATATTCATATCATTCTCATAATCATAAGTCAAAACAACAATTATCTCTCTCTATGCTAATTACTTTTACACATTTATTTCATGTGCAATGAGCACAATACAAGTGTGGCATCCATTGTTTAGACTACACAACCAACTGCCTGTGAAATTGCTATTTTATTTATTTTTTGACCTTCCATTCCATCGGGACTCAATGGAGTTCATATTTTTAAGATTTTTGCACATGTATAACCTGATCTCAACACCAAACTGCCAATAACGACGTTCAATGTTCAATCAGATCCAGTTTCAGGTCAGTCAGGGGCAGACATCCAATTCTGTGGGAAAGGTTACAAGTATCGTTCCTAATCAATGGATATATTTTTATGCCATTTGATTTCTGGATTTACTTCTAAATAAAATCCAGATCAAATTCTATTCCTTGAATTTTGTCAAGATTCTTCGATTAGCTTTTGATGAGCATAATTTATCACGTTATAATTTGATAACTGGTTTTGTAATCGTGTTACTTTTTACCCAAATATGAGCATTACATAACTATTTATTTGTTTGATGAAACGATTACAGATTGTATTTATTAATTATATTTAAGTGCAATGTAATGTAATCTGTTAAACATTTGAGATAGTGTTCAAGGAAAGGTTGAGATCTGGAGATGAGTAATTAATAGGTGAACAGTTGGCGTGGGTTTGGATTGCACATTGTTGCATTTCCTCAATGCGATGCAATGAATCAAGCAAAATATTGTAGAAATACATTTTTAATTTAGCAAAAATAAGTTATGCAACGAAGTAAATTCGCAAACCAAGGCAAAGCAAGGGTGCCATTACTAGTTAGCGTTTATATGAGGTAGTTATTTATACATCTACATCTCTGGTACTGTGTGACGTGATTCATGTCCATTTATATAAATCATGAAATCAAATGAAATAGAAGGCATACGATTTGTTAAGCTGTGACGTGAGTTGACAAGAGTTTGGTGATGTGCATTCAAGACTGACTGCCTAAATAAGGGCCTAGTCGGCAATTAGCACTTCCACAATGAGTCCCTGATTGAGACGATAGCTCTGGTGATAACCTACCACGGGCCTAACCCAACCTACCAAGACCAACTATGGTTAGGATGCATCAGTTGAGGACTGGCTAGAATTCTAAAAACTATTTCTGATTCAATAAATTTCAAATGTTTTCACTAATATAGATTGTCGAGAGAAATTTAAATTTTATTGTGCTTTCGTGTATTTGGTGGGGTTGAGGATATCTCAAAGAGAGATACCGACCCCCGAGTTAATTAATTGGGACTATTGCTGACTTCCTCTAAATACAAGCGACGGGCACTTATGGCAGTAGGAGACGACCTTTAAAAAGTGCATTCAACCAGCTAACACTGCCCCGACACTTCTTGATGTGATCTTGTGGAACATAAGGGATCATGTGCCATTAAGATGGGACGATTAATTTCGAATTGCACGCATCCACCATTTTATTAGACTTTATTGAATCCACAACTTATATAGTTACTGTATTTCCATGCTCAGAACATAATCCATCATTAATTGAAGAGAAGATTATATCTTTTTGCTTAAATTGAGGCAGTTTGAGACGAGCTTTCTCCATTTCCTTGTAATCTCATGGCCACTAATTGTAAAATGTAAAAAAACTTCGTCATGACCGAGAACAAGGACTGTTGTATGTGTACAAAGTATAATCTTAGAATTTAAGGAACAGATTCTTTGGGTGGAACATACAACGAAGCCCCCCTTCTATTCTCTTGATGGCCGTGTTTAAAATTAATCTCAACCACAAAACAAAGAAAATATAGAGCCATTTTGATTAATGGAATGAATGCAAATGGAATGCGTTACTGTCCAACCCCAAATCTTCAAGTGCCTTTAATATAGCTTGAAAACAGTGCAGGTAAATTTAATTCATGTTACAATTGCATTTCACAATAACACGTGTAACAATAAAAACAACAATAACAGCAAATAGAACAAATGACAAACTCCCGATTGTCCTATTTGCAATGTTATGGCATAATGGATGAGTGGAATTTTACATCCTATTATACTGTAACCGTCTAACTTGGCCTATTTGTCGGTTAAAATATTCGCAAGTTTTTGCATAACGCTCCAGTTCTGCAATTTCTGTTATTCTTAGATTCACACACTTGGCTTAAAATTGTCTCGAATTACGGAGCCGTAAAACGAGACATATTTTCATTATCGGCTGGATGAAATTCGAAGAAAAATCAGACCTTTATTAGGACAAAAAATCAACCTTCTTCATGTTCGACATTCAGCACGTCAAAACATTCCTTGCAAGACTCGTATTTATGGAGTGTTGGCCACATAAATGTGCATACATGCAAATTGAGCCTCATGTCGAGTGGGTTGATTTGAGGTTCATCAAGACAATAATGAAACATGACAGGAGGTCAATTGGAATTTGTCGTTTATCGATTCTTTAATGTGCACAATGGCAAATGACTTCGAATGACGCCACAACAAGTACACCACGTTCATAGCACACTCCACAATAAAATAAGTGTTGCACCATCCATCCGATCCTAAAGGATTTACTCGTGTCGATGTAACGATGGAATGTCATGTATTGGTCAACTAATAAGTAACCATTGTAGCCGTATAATTATTAGACAATTGTGCAGAAACATGAAAGATGATATAATTCGAGAGTTGATTTTATTTCTTTGGTACAAATTCCAAGGAATTCCAAATATTCTTTTAGGACAAGTAATCTAATCTGTCACAAAAAATGATGTTCCATGTCAACAACTTGATTCATGTCACAACGGTGGAAGGAAGGATGTCCGTAGGAAGTTCAAGAATTTTAAAGTTTTTTTATTAAGTTAATTGCATAAATTGTGGTGCCGTGTCATTGTCTTTGAAGTTCATCTTTTCCTTCAATGCAAGTAACCATTCAAACGCTCATGACAAAAAAGTTTTTGACAGGAACATTGTCTTTTCATTTAACAGTAAAAATCAACTACTCAATTAAATCTTTACTGAAGGGAAGGAAATTCTATGTAGTGCTGTCACTCAATTATTTTATGCTATTTTTACGATTCTACATAATTTATATTCTTTTCCATTTCAAGTTCATTCTTGTTTACATAATACAATCCTCTTTTTCATTGAATTCACTCAATTTTGGCAAGATAAAGTAAATAAACTAGTTAACCAATATGTTGGTTAAATGTTTTGCGGCACCCTTAAAACTTGGCAAGCTAGTTGCACTGGATATCTGCAAATCTATGGGAGGAAGGTCTAATTTTGTCTGCTTGTATTATTGATGGATGGTGGTCCATTGGATTAGTTGAGCAAGTGCCCTTAAAATAAATTATAACAAAGTCACTCTTGTATTGACAACATAAACACGCACGACAAGTTGAGGGAGGTTAAAGAAGCGATCAATTTATTTAAAATTAAATGGAAATTAAAATTAAATAGCTTTAGGGCACAACTGCCTGTCAATGCTAAAGGGCTCTCACTTGTGATAAGTGACTTATTGGATATTATCGATGCATAGAATTATTTATGCATGAACTTGTTTAATTCGATTATTATCCATTCATAAAGTGGATGCAAATTCTGTCTCATTTTCAGTTCAGACAAAAAATTATTGTTTTACTATTCGAAAAACACTTAAACATCAAAACCACTAATTTGCTTTTTGTATTGATTGCTTCCAACTAATTCACTCCGAGACTACCTACAAATAGATGAGCAAGCCCTCATTAAATTATTTGTTTGAAAAAGTAATCTTCAGAGAGTAATCTTCAGAAGATGAATGGACAGTTAGCCGCACGATTGTGTCGTTTAGCCCGTCCTGCTTACCTAGAGACATCACAATTATCCTCAAAGATAAATGCCGATATGGGCTGGACTATCAAAACTAAACTCTAAAAGCTTAGCTCTTATCAATGCACCAATTGGTGGGAGAGTGATATGCAAATTTTCTATAGTGGATCCATTTGACTCGCTCCCATATTTCAAATAAAATTTGATGTCACGTCAACTCATCAAATCAAGACACCGACCACGCTTCGCTCATCTTCTCAATTATCATGGAGCAACCAACAAAGAAAATTGTTACTTAATTTAATAGTAATTCATACTCTTGTCGATGCAAGATGAGATTGAGACCAGGTGAATCTGCTAACTCACGATGAACGACATAAGATAAGCGTCGCCTTGCTGTATTGTCATCGTCATCCACAAGGGACTGACCAAATGTTGTTCGTTTTGATTTCGTATTTGTTGACGATATGGTTATTAGATGAACTCGTAATAATGGAGTGACACTGCGAATGGAGAATGGTGTTGATGATGAAAGATGAGTCGGACAAGGACTCTTTGTAAAGGGGTTTGAAACATTTAAGATACATATAAGCAATGCAATAGAACTTCTACTATGGGACTTATTTATGTAGGACCTACATAAATAAGTACCTACATTGTAGGTACATACGTCTGCATCCATAAGTAAGCTTAAAATATTTACCATTTAGTTAGACTCCGTGT
>JAAXNX010001970.1:0-15268 GCA_036491905.1 Folsomia manolachei
TGACATTACTTGTTGTGTAGCAAGGGCCGAATCGATTACTACACATTGAAAAAGACATCCGTAACAATTAATATAAACACAACAGTTCATTTTCTATTGCGTCAATATGCTGACTGGACAATTTCCACACAAAGAGATTTAAAAATATGAAATGCAATGATTGCACGCCGAAATGTTTAAATGCAAAATTAGAATTAGTTTTATTGTGTCAAATAGTGTAAATTTATGCAAAATGTCAGCGTTCTTGCCCAAGATACCGGCCATGTTAAGTACAATGTAAGTAGATTACTGATGCATGCACTGGAAAAATGTCAACCAACTACCAAACCCAAAGCTATCCAAAATATGTACAAAATCCAGAATAAAGTAAAGCAAAGTCAGTTTATCGATCGTCCATCCATACTGGCCAGAGGGAGGGAGAAGACGTGAACTTTGAACTTTATTTCGTCACGTAATATAACGCAACTTGGTATAAGAGACTGTGTTAACTATAGGTTACGTTATTCTCCAAAAAGCTTGTGTAAGGTGGATTAGATCCCTGTAACTAATTCCATCTCATTCCTTTTAATAAAATGCAGGGACAGCCAACTAATTAAGTCGCCGAGACCACGGCGTTGGTTACCATTTTTAATTGGATTTTAATAAAGAGGAAGAAAAAGGCTCATTTTCTAATCTAAATAATTAATATGGTCTAAGCTTATTGGAAAATGGAATGTATAAAAGTTTTAGAGATATTTTTACCAGGAAATATTGCCGTGAATGAATTTTTTCTTGTTTTCATAATTTCTGGGATCTCAATATTTCTTTTTGGATTATAGTGAATCAAGTCTTACTGAATGAAATGTATTATAGAATGTTGAAACTAGTGAGGAACCATATTTTACAGTAATATGCTACCTTTTGATATAATAAGTATTTGCCCTCATGGTTCGTTAGTTGGAGCTTCAACCACACCCTCTTGGTCGTAGGGTTGGGTCTGTTGGATAGCAGATTGGATTGCCCTCATACATACCAGACAGAGCTGAGTTGACATTTGTAATTAACACGGTGGTGATTAATTTGTTTGTTTTGATTCCCTTTCAACAAAATTCAACCTCCTATGAATTCATTTTCCCAAGGCAAAACTTCATCTATGCAGAATAGTGTAAGTTGGATCCAACCGTTTGTCGTCAATATTATTCAATCCTCAACTTCATACTAGAGCATAAGGTTTCCTAAAAATTACAGGATGGTAAAGTTTCAAAAAATTGCTTACCTTTGCGCAAAATTAGTCTTCCTTTTTTTCAAAAAGATCCAAAATCCAATCAACTCGGGAATGCACCAACTTAATTAGATTACTTCCGAGGAGAATGTTGAGATAATTTTATTATTTTCTCTGCAATTTTAGCAAAGTCTGAAATGTTTTTGGTTTCTTTAATAAGTTTCCTTTGTCCTTTACTCATAATATTTCACTAAAGCACTGAAAGCTGCATAGATCGTAGTTCTGTAAATATTTATTTGGAATGAGAATCCAAGGAACGCCTTCTTGAGTTGGTTGTATTTGCATAGATAGATTTTATTCCGGTATTTTATTACTTGGCTGTCTTGACTAAATCTCAATACTATAATTTCACTGGGATAATAATTCACGATTTAATTTCAAAATCCAATCTCAAAGCAGAAAGAGGAACTGGATATTTCATGGAAATTAGATAGTTTTGATTGTACCCTACTTGGTTTTATAAGTACTTTTACATTTAGCACTCGAGTTTGGTTAAATATGAGGTTAAGTTAAGGGCAGTTGAATACATGTAAAGCGTGGGGTGACCTCGGAAAAGGGTGACCTTCACCTTGGACGACTGCTGAGTACATTCACCATTCTCTCCTTAAAAACAACTCTTCCTGGAAAGCCGGGTTCTTTCACGGTATTTTGTATTTCAACACCAGAATTGAAGTTAGGACTTAACTAACTGGTCATTTCTCACAAGCGTAATTAACTCTTGTAAAACCCTGCACCAAATTAGTAGCCAACATAAAAGTCAACCAGTTTTCTTTACCTTTCACCCCAACTTTCTCCCACCGTACCAAGTCATGATAACGCTCTGTTCCATGATCAAATGTTCCCATGGAGTAAAACTTTCTGGGTGAAAGTTGACTTTCTCCAGCAATTAGTCCTAATTTCCGAACCTTTTCAATTGGCCATGCATTCCGACATGCAAGCAGCCGTCACAGACTCGTGTTATCCGTTCTTATCGTAAAAACCAGCCTGAGTACGGATGTTTCTGAAAGGAAGACTACGCCAAGACTGAAGAGTTGTGTGTTGAACTGGCTGGAGTAAAACCAAAAGGGAATCGATTCAACTCTATCCAAACTCTGAACTTGTGGTAATCTACCAACCAACCAACCTCTGACTGAGTGCATCTTTTGCGCAGCACTGTGCTAGGGGAACATTTCTTATATACTAAAGTTTAAACCAAAGCATGGCATGAAACTGAGTTTAGTTATATAAGAAACATTTTACAAGGGAAAACGAGATTGGGGTTCAATCTCTAATCTTGGTTTGGTGGGTAAAAGAACGTCAAACTTTGAAAATTAAATTAACTCACACGCATGAAATTGGAGGATTTCTCCAGAAAACTTTCATTTTTGTAAAATTGTCCAGTTTAGAAGAATCTGTATGAAAATAATGTTTGAGATGAAGATGAAGATGGACGTCTCCGACTCCAGGATAAAGTAAAGATGATAACCAACAAGGTCAGGGTGGATGGGTAAAGGTCATCTCACAAGAAGCTTATCATCCTGGATGAAATAATACTTAAATTTTGTAATATATTTTATTTCAATTAAACCCTGAAACTTATCTGACTTTACTTTGATAAGTGGAGAAATACAACCTTTGACCCATGTCTTATTTATACGGTGGGAATGGTGGGTTCAATAATTTATAAACGTGTTTGATAAGAACAAGTTCACTAAATTTGGTAATAACTTTGATTTTTGGAACCGATAAAAAAATGTCGGAATGGAAATGGAACCCGTTTCTGTTTGGATGGCAGTAAAAGAAATCCGGTCAATTTGGCAATTTAAAAAAAATATTCTTGGTTTATGCCGGAAAATGCCTGAAACTGACACTTTGTTAGTTTGATGTGGAACCAGAACAAAAATTGGCATAATCGAAAACTACGTTTAACATATCAATCTTCTATAATTGTATAATACACAAATCGACACACAAATTACGAACCGCCGCTTACGTTACTCAACAGAGTCAACCAATTATTATAGTTTTCTCAACATTGTGATTCTCATAAGACCTATTATAAATTTTGTTTGATCTGAGACAAAAGGGTCATTTCAATAATTTAATACTGCACTATGCATCTTCCATCACTCCTTCAAAGTTTAACCAGTTGTAAAAAGAAATCATACAACTATTCGAAATGTTTACACTCATTGAAATAGAACACACAGATATTCGGAAGGTAGAATTAACAAAGTTGAGACCACGCCACACAGGAGTAACGTGTGATTACTACTAGTACTTGCTGCAACTGCCAACCAGTCATATTTTTAGATGAGGAGATCTTCAGTGTGATTTTTAACCAAGCCCCTAACTTACAAAAGCTAGTCACAAGGGATAGAAGGAAGCTGGGATAACAGGATAAGTTTATCTTTATCTCTAGAAACCCTTGCACTTGAACTTGGTACAGGAAGATGAAATTCATTCAGATTTACAAAGATTTACAAGTTTACAACACATCATGGTTGCTCACATTGAACCATAGTTTGTAGTTTAGATATGTTGTGTTTTACGTTACGTAAAATGTGTAAATGTAGACCAAATCTTGGCAGGCTAAACTACTCTGCCATGTAGTTCATTATTCCTTCACCTTGTCAGTGTGTTGGCAATATTTTGTCTTTTATTCTCACCTAATCTCGTGTTTTTTAACAGGGTTCAGTCCCATTCTAGTCTGTGCAGCAAGTTAGGAATAGAATGAAGCAACCTTGACTTTATTTTGTAGTTTGTAGTACGACTCTACTAAATGGATGGATGGATGGAGGGTGAGTTTTCATTTAGGGTTGGATTTTGGAGACAGGTTGAATAGTTGGGAGGGTGGATGTGGTTTGGTTGCATACAAATTAAAGGAAGGGGAAATAATTGCAGATTTTTACTACTTTTAGAGCAAAACTTTTATTTACTGGGTGACTGCCAGTCACTGACTGGATGGGTGGATAGTAAATGAAATTTGGAACAAATTGAAGAATCTTAAGAATTACAAAAATTGATTGATTTCTTGTAAGATATGAATAGGTTTAGAACCGGAAATGCTTATAGGTAAGATTAATATATATATTAATATTATATATATAAATATATATATTAATATAGAAGGAAGATCTTGCATTCCAAGATAAATTGTTCATTCTAGGATAATCATGCTTTATGTTCATTGAATTGTAATGATTTTAAATAGTTGCATATTCCTTTGAATGTCACCACCACCTCACCACTTTTCTACATCGCCTCATTTCCCTCGTTTACTGAATGGGTTCACACAAGTAACACTATTTCTTTCTCTCTTAAGCTTTACCAAATCTGAACGATTCCATTCAACATTCATTCACTCTGCAGAATAGAAAGAGAAACTTGTCTGAGTGCCTTCGTAGTAGGATGCACAATGGAGTGAAAATAACATCTTGAGAAACTTTTAGTTTTCTCTTTTCTTTTAAATTGGAACTACTAATGTAATCCAGGAAATTATACACGCTAAAGTGTATGATTGTAACCTGTCTTTAGGTTATCGTCGTCGTGGTGTCTTTGTCAGTAGAGGTTTGATTTCAGTGCTTTATTTGAAACAAAAGAATCCTATAATGATGGGTGTACTATCTGATATCTATTTGTTGGGTCCAATATTTTAAAACAAACATAAGCCGATTTTAGCATAATTATAATTTTATCTGGAGGACAATGGACGATAATTTAATAATGCTTGCAAGTCCCATGTGCAGTCAAACTAGTTAATTAAACTTGAGATGCTTACTAGACGCAACCTAACATATCTTTGATTTAAAATGTGATAAATGTATGTTTTCAAAATCCTACATCGAACCTTCACGCAACAAAGATTTAGGAATTTAAAATTTCTGCATTTTTATTACCTAACCTAACCTAACTTTACTTTCCTCGAGAGTAGTTTGAAGTTTATTACGAATTTTTTGCCACGTGTCCCTCATTTTCATTTCATTTCCTTTGTGTGTTTTCTGCAATTGCACAAAATTGGTTGGTTATATTCTGCCCAATTTCCTTTCTTTGGAATTTACACACTTTTACAGCAATGCCCAAGACTAACTGGATTACTCCCTCCCTCCTGGCTTCCTTATAAGTTATAGTGTCCCAATAAAATGCGTCCAAATTCCCATCCTCTGCATAAAATCCACAAGTTTACAACGTTTCACTAAATTGGCTGAGTCTAAGGACACAGGACCTCGTTGACGGTCACATTAGGGACGGTGCATAGTTCGTGTTCGTATCCGATGTCTAGCTGGTCTTCTTCGAAAGTTGGAAAGAAAAAATTGGTAAATAAGTAATTTGTGAAATTATAAAATTTTCTAAAAGACAAAGTTTCAACTTGTGTCTTATGGGAAATTAAAATCATTTTGTTCTAAAATAAAGGAATCCCTTTGTACAGAGATTTATTTTATTTGCTGGTGTGTCATTCTAATCTAAAACATGAAAGAAATTAATTGGTTTATAAGACGAGAACTATTTTTTAGACATTTTTCTTTAGGTAGTGCGCATTAAATTATGGATTGAATCTGTAGTAGAAAAAGCTATGACTCTGTAAAGCACAGGGAGTCAATAATTCTCCATCTTTTCCGACAGCTTCCTTCAGATTTATGACCAAATTTTGTCCAATTTCATAAAAAAATCGATTATTCCATTTCCCTCTGGCTTTCTGTTTTAGGTAGTTACTCCGTGAGCTGTGTTAGTTTAGGCTAGCTTTCTCCTGTCAGACAACATTCAAAAATTTATAATATTCCAAAAAATTTCACAAAGTCCCCGATATAATTATTTGAAAAATAATCAAGTTCAATAAATATTTCTAGAATTTTGTCCATACACTACAGTATTTTATAACTTTGCCATGTTTTATTCGACCCTTTTTACTTTCTCTGTCTCTTTCTTCTTTGCCAATTTATCACCCTCGCCAAGAATGACATGCCAAAGATATGATTTATATTTTATATTTGACACCTTCACAGTCACATAATAACAAAGGGAAATGAATAATAGAAACGGAATAGTTGAAAATTATTACTCTTTTTGCGATATTTTTACTTACTTATTTGGGAACTTTACAAAAATAAACAAAAATGAAACATCAGAATATAACATGTCATGGCACGAGTTGCCGAAATTTTGGCACGAGTATTTCTAATTTTGCTCAGGAATGATGTCACAACTTAATTTTATCTCAACCACGATTAAGAATCACGTGTCCCAATTTACAAACAATAAAAAGTTTTCCATATTTTTACCGTTTTGGAATTGATGTTGGGTTAAATTTGAAGCACGTTTCATTCCAAATTACGCTCCAATTGTCTTTATTCAATCAGTTTAAGCTTGACTACTATTTATAAAATTAAAAGTCATTGAAACCATTTTATCCATCTCAACAAAACCAGGAGATGGATAAATTGACAAATAACTTAACCTCATCATATTTCCAAGAGAGTGAAAGTCGACATGTGTCTTCATTGTCATTGGAATAGAACAGAATTAGACTCACTCACTTATTTGCTTGTCTATCCGACCGATCGAATCGAAACCAACCATCCATCCTCATATATGGGTAACTACCCTAATTGAGTTTGTATTGAAAATGCGGGTGAAATCCGATCCTCATCCAGTCACGAGTGAATGACTAGTTGTAAACTAATTCCAGACAATTTTTACTCCACTGGATGTACCATAAATATCCACATTTTAACCTTCTTTAAATACATTTGGCTTCATTTTTAGTCTGATTTTTTAACTTTCTCTCATCCCTCTAGTTTTGCATTGCTTCATTTTATTTTGCTTTCTCCTTTCCAAATGATTTCATCCTCCTCTCTCTTCCTCTCAGTACTGCTCACCAGGACTGTTTACTTTACTCAATTTCCCTCAACCCAACGTTGGATGTTGGACGGGATAAATAAAGTAAAAGTAAATTGTGCCCAACCAAACCCGGCTTTTTCCTCTTTCTCTCTTTACTTTTACTCCTCGGATCCAAATGGTTGGAGAAAGTTGTGTAGAAAATCGATATTTCCAGCCACCACATCCTCCTACCACCTCTCTCCACCTCGGAACATGGACTTTCCCTGGCAGAGAAGTAAATGTGATTTAGAGTCCTGACTTCTGGAGCGTGCACAATGGTCGGGAGAAAGGCACAGAGAAAGTTGGGCATCTGTGGGATAAAACAATCTCTGGATGATGCCCTCCAAAAGAGAATTTGTTCTCGGGAATAAAATTTTAATTTGGTGTGCTCTTGGGAAAGTGTGCACTCACTTTCCTCCAGAGACTGGAGCTTGGCTTGGTTTGGACTGGATGGAGATTGGGGACCCGATCCAATTTACGAATTTACCATTTACCAATCCAATCCTAAATTAAGTGCTTTGATAACGCTTAAAAAGTTTGGGTGGAGGAGAAAGAAGGAGAGTCTGGTTTGTAGTTTAAATGTTTTGCGTTATTTTATGTAAGGAGAAAGTGATATTAAATAAAATAAAATTTGTTTTAAGTTAGTTTATCTATGTTATTCATAAAACTGGCAATTGCAAAGTATATTTTTGCACTTTGCGTACAATTCATGGAACACTACAACAACTTACAATTTATGCTTTTGCTTTTATAACTTACATGTGATTTATATGTTCATAATTATTTAATTCAAATTCATTTTAAACATGAACAACCCCAGCATAATGATAAATTTTCTGGAACCTTGATTTTTTCGTATTTTTATTGTAGCTATTTCCCAAAACAGAAACAAGGGTCACGTGCCTACAAGTTTTAGTTTTGCACCTCAATTAATGTTGTACAGTGAAAGTAAAGTAAAATAGTTGCAAAAAGGATGGAATTTCATTCTAAATAGCAACTTTATAAGGATCCTTTCCATTTTATTTGTATTGGACGAGTGTTGGTTTATCTTATATTTATTTTGGCTGGAACTACCCCTACCCCCACCCAGCACGCCATCCCAAAATGTACAAGACGCCAGAAACATTAATCATGGCCCAGCCTTCGCCAGTAATCGTTTAATCGATATTCTCTGAAATTGAAAAATGGATCCCTGAATCCTTTTAATCGCTTTCTCTTCTCTCCCACATTCTACCCATTTCTGAGTTAGTGCCTCTCAAATCAAAATTCTAATACACAACAATGCACAATACATTCCATTAATCCTGCCATACGCATTTATTTCTGTCCTCCATTTGCGTCTGACAGCAAAAACTGGGCAGAACTGGAAACCAGGGAGGCTCAGATTCCAATTAATTTTGTGGAATTATATTAAAAATTAAAATAAAATAATTAAATAAAAAATTGGAAAGTTGAGAGAAAGCTGGAGAAAATTTAATTAAACTGGGAGAAAACTTGAAAAAGAATCTCTCGCGTGGGGTGCACTGAGACAACTTTCTCCTCCATCAGGAGCACGCTGTAGTCTTTCTCCAGAATGAAAGAATTTATTTGAGCATCAGGAAGAGGCGAATATTGTGAAAGTGAAATTGAAGCTCGTATATAATAGTAATAAAATAAGAACTCCTCCCCCTGGCTCTTTTACCTTGGGAGGTAATGGGGGCGGATTGGTTGGTTAGTTAGTGGAGTTTAAAACATATTCCATTTATTACAAATAAGGGCATAAACCTGTCTGACTATGGCAAGATAAATCTTTATTCGCAGATCGATATTCTTCCCTTTCTCTCCCCACCAGTGCCAGTGCTTTCCTTTCGCCTTTCTCCTCAACCAAATGTGCTCTCAGTCTCAAATTTTAGCTTTTAAACCCAACCCAGTACAAATTTTAAAGGGTTTCTAATTTTCAGAAAAATTTGTAAAATGAATCTCCTTTTGTTTTTCATTAATTGTTCAAATATAGGGATTTTAGTTTTATGATAAGTCAAATAATTCTTGCGATAGCTAGCTCTAGTGTACTTTATCTTATCTTCGCATAGCTTATCATCATATATTACATTGCTTATCTGTGTCTCGACCTGAGCGGATAATGGTACGATGGATGTGGTCTTATAGCTATATCCGACCCACATAAATATTCAGAGGCCATATCTTTCACTTGCAATGGGTTTGGTGGTGGGGTGCTCGTAAATTTAATTTATTTTTATGGCAAAGTATCCCCACCAACTAACCAACTAGTGACTCAGCTCTGTTGGACTGGATGCGGAACGACTTTGGGAAATTGCAAAACTTTTGTCAATTTTTATATTTTGTGGTAAATCGTTAGTTGGATGGAAGATCCTTTGGCAGGACTGGATATTGGCATAAATAAATAGGGAACTGGTGAATGGAGTCGGCCATAAGCACACAAATTTGTAATTTGCAATGGAGAAAGTAATTAAAAAGATTTCCAAGTTTTTATTGAACATTTTAAAATAACCCAAATACCGAGTGAATATCAAATTTGTAATTTCTGTAATTTTAATAAACAAATAAATTTTTGTAGATACGTTTTTCGTGCTCACATTAGGTTGTCGATTTGACAATTACCTTTATCCTGTATTCCATAGATTTGCAAATTATCGAAATCTTCTTTTTTCTAAATATCGTACATCGTCTCTTTTTGTCCAAAATGCATTCAATCCACTCAATCTAGTTTTGTTTAGAATCTCCTTTATGTAGTGTTATACTCTAGTTTTGAGACAAGAAAAGAAATCTGATCCCAGTAAAAAGTAAAAGTGCAGCGTAGTAGGTACCTTCTGACAAAGGTGACTGACTGACTGACTCCCGAGACTACCGAGCCAAATCTGGTGGTGCCAGGGTTTCAATTTAATTCCAACCAAACACTCCTTACAAAAGTCTAGAGAATGGCTTCCTTTCACTCTNAAATCTGGTGATGCCAGGGTTTCAATTTAATTCCAACCAAACACTCCTTACAAAAGTCTAGAGAATGGCTTCCTTTCACTCTGGGAAATAGTCACATCAACCTAGCCGCACCCTAGTCAAGGGGAAGAGAAAGTTTTTTCTCTTGCATTCCTAAAAGAGAAGATTTCAAGATCCTCATGTTTCCAGCTTCTGACAGACCCGGAGTCTCAACTAGAAGGAGATATCTTTACTTAAAGTATGTTGCTTTTCCGTTCTTTCACATTTCTTTCTTTCATCTCTGAGAAGAAAGTGCATCGGAAAGATTCCTTACAAAGGAGTCTTTCCAGGAGATGGTTACTCGTAGTAGACGTAGTACTACGATCTCTTACTCTGGGATGTGATGAGATAGAAAAAGGTTTAGGTTACGTTTACGGAAACAGAGAACGTGGTTAGTGCCGACATTCATTCAGACCTAGGACAAGGTCTCACTCAAACTAAAGAGAAAGTCTTTCTGTCTCTAGTCTTTGGTTTCTAGACACTGGTGAAAGAATGAGAGAAAGAATCTCAGTCCTGGATCTTGAATCTTCTTTAGTTCAGGTTGAAGCGGAGAAAGAACTAACCTTGCTTAATAATATGGTTACGAATGGAGCAAAGAATTCAAAGGATGTAAAGAACTTGTGAGATAGTCAGGTTTGGAAGGTTACTTCTAGTCCAGATATATAATGAAGGGTTGTTTGATGGGAGAAAGTAGGTGAAATGTAAACTCAAACTTGGTCATTGTGTATTTTTGAGGTACTTTGATAATTAAGCAGACAAATTGAGGTATTCTGCGCTGCAGCTGGTTGATTATGTTAGTTTCTTTGTGAGTGTGATGTGGTTAGTTGTGGTTTTATAAACTCTCAACTTTGGTCGGTACTCGGCTGTGGTTAAGTTTGCGTGAGTTTGGTTTGTTCTTGGTTAACATCTTGGGCCTCCGACTTTGGGCAGATCTTACTATGATAAAACACCAATAATTGTGCGAAACATACGGTTGCAGGTCGGAATAAGCGTACTCAGAAACCGCACCCACACCGTAGAAATCAATTATCTTTTGTAAGAAATAAATCTAGGTCAAAGTATTCTTATTGTTTCATTAAATTTCAATTAATAGACTTGAACCTAAGCAAAAAAAAATTAAACTAAAACTGTTTAGGAAAATCATAAAAGTGCAATTTGCTTTTCACTCCAATTCCGTAACAAACTTTGCTTGTTCATTAATTCACACTCATTCACCCCAAATTCGGCTTGAAGGATAAGGAAACAGTAAAAAGTTGGATTCCTTCATCCACCTCACCACACTTGACTTGTGTTCAAACTTCAACCCAAGAAAGCAAGTTTATCTCTGGAGAAAAGAAAGTGGAGTGGATCTCAACCATCATCACCATTATCATGACCATCATCTCATCTTTCCAGCTTTCTCCTACCCTTGACGAGCCCAGGATAAAGAGTGGTATGTGGGCTAGCTGAGAAGTTTTGTGGTTCCTAGACATTTTTATACACCAAAGAGCATCCGTAGTTATGCAATGTCATTCTCTTTTGTGGCTGGAAACATCTAGCCTTACAGTCAAGTTCAAGTTCATGGTTTTGGATACGTTTTTTTAAACGGGATTTCTTGGGTGTGTGAGGGAATCTTTCTTTTACTTTTACTACGATGACTGCAACCATTCTACTAGATTTTACTACAAGAGCAAAGAACTGGATACGTTTCTTGGAAGTTTGCCGGTCCTACTTTGACTTTAGGTCTACTTTCACTTCAGAAATCCAGGCCAGATCACTCGCCTCGTCTCCGTGCTTATACTTATCCTTCTATTACTTGTAAAAGGTATTTGGTTGAGGCTGGAATGGTGGAAAGTTGAATGGAAACCGAGACAGACAGATGGAAAGCGAAGCATAAAGGTTGAATGAATGCCCAGATGAATGAAGAGAAACCCGGCCAGGTGTAGTAGTATTGAACAACAGGTAGACGTACCTCAGGATAAATAACTTTCACTGTTTTCTCATATTCATGGAGAAAGCTGCTGCATCTACAGCTTCTTTAGGTTTCACTGTACCTGCCAACGGCTACCGATCACATCAAAGAAAAACCAACTAACCAGCCCTAACAAGACCGAGACACTTGACTTTAAACACAAATTACGGAAGGTAATGGAAGGAAAGGTAAGTTGACTCTGGTTGACAAGTGAAAGTGGGTGAAAGATATGTAGCTGACAGACCTTGGATGGAATTCTTGACTTCGCTTTGACTACGACATCCTTTAAATGACATTTATTAAGTTGGAATTGTACATTCCAGCTACCAATCACATGCTAGGCTACAGTTTGAATGAGTTTTGATTGCAGTATGTAGGTGAACGTAAGTATTCCGTCAAAGAAGACAGGTGATAGTGAGCAGTTGTAAGTTATTCATTAAGTCTACAGACTTTTGCATAGATTGCTACTCTACTCTTTTTTTTCTTTTATTAAATCCTTTCATCAAACGTATCAGACATCAAAAAAGTTGCGAAATACTACAACTTCTGGCGATGTTCTTATTTTGATGTTTTCTTTACTGTTTGTTTACTTACTATTTGCAACTATACCCAAAAACTATACCTAAAAAGAAGTAAATGAATGAATAAATTTTGGACTGAATCATGATTAAACACAAAGCAAATATCTACACCATCACATTTAGCCCAAAACTGGTTAAATGTTCTGAAATGCTGCAGAAAACCAAAAAATAGTGAAAAGGAATGAGTTTTTGGTACGTGTTTATAAAGTCGAAGGGTGTGAGGAACCGGATCAATAAATCAATTTTCCATCCAAATCCTACGCAATCTGGTGAGAAATTCCAAATCCCAAGACGCCACTTTCATTCCATATTCTGTAGGCACAAAGTCAGTCCAAATTTAATGCGATAAACAAATAATGGCAAATAGCAGCATTTTGAAAAAGATTAAAGATTGAGTTAAAAAATAGCAGAATTTCGACTTCTTCCCTTCGAAAAATGTGCAATTCCTGGAAATTATAAAAGATTTCCATTATAAACATAAGAAAATCTTGAGGACATAGTTTTACTACTCCATTTTGCACAAAACCTGTTAAAGACAAGGTTGCGACTCATAATGGTTGAAAAAATTGCAAGCGTTTTTAATAAGAATCGAATACCACAATATCAGGAATGTTTGAATTATTGTTCTGGAATTAACATTCCCGTCGTGGGGTGTCGGCATGAATATTCATTCCCTTAATTTTATGAATAATGAATGAATTGGAATTTTGTTCTTCTTTCCAACTAGGAAATAAATGCAATATTGTGTGGCCAGAGTTTTCTTGTCATACTTTATTTTGGCTGGGTGCCATGCAAGAGAATTTTGAATTCATTTTCTAAAACTCGTTAATTTGGCAACTTTACAAAATGCAGGGATTTACTTGAATTATTTAAATTTCAGAATGTTTGTATTCTGTGAGCAGGGTTTTCGAAATTTGAATTTTTGATCGTTGGATAAAGGGAGTGGCAATGTGGCACCGATTATGGCAGGTTGGCGAAAATTTCGAAATTTGAAAGGCCACGTTTTTGGTAGGTTTGAGTGAATCCTTACAATGGTTGGTGTAAATATGATCTAACAAATGGGGGATATGTAATTACTGGGAATTATAATTATTGCAGTTCTGCATACCTTTAAATCTTGATAGCCCTCCAATTTCATTTCCAATAGTTTCGATGATATTCGGTCAAAGTTTGTGTCGGGAAAAGGTTGAATTTGATCGGTTGTGTTATCCCATTTTTGATGCTTACTCAAACTTTCATATTTATGCAAAATATGAGGGATTTCTTCGTTTCCAAATGGTTCGGGATAAAATTCTGACATTTTGTGAGAATTTTGGGGCAGAATTTTAGTGGAAATTGTTGCAAATAGGTGCGAAAGTTTCTGAATGTAAGATGGAATTGGAAATAATTAAAAAAGTTGCTATGAACAATGGCTCAGATAGCAATTACAGAATGCATTGTGCTAGATTCTAATCGCGCAAGTTGCATGTCATCTAATTGATGGCGAAGTTTAATTAAAGTGTTGAAAAAATATCTAATTTATCCAACTTGTCTGTTTCTGATAAACATTGTGGGTACATCAGCATCTCAATCCTATAAGCGATTAAGAATATTTTAATGATTCTGCTCCGCAATCGTTAGGTAGATTATTTGTCATTTTATTCAGAAAGTTTAGATTCTTATGCCATGGATGTGTCCACATCCATGGCAAAATATCGATCTTCCCTCACGTGGTGTCCGTCTCTGGAGAGAAAGTTGGTAAAATAAATGCAAAATCTCCTTCCTAATGAGAAAATTTCATCCAAACCAGTCTTTTGCTCTGCTGGGAGTAAAAAGAAAGTTTGAGCAAGTAATTAGACTTTGGGCCAGAACTCTGTTTTCATTTTGGTTTATTTATATTTTAGGAAATGTTTATACGACTTTTTTAAATTTAGAAAATTTCAAATTATAAGAAATTTTCAGGCATGAACATGTTTTTAAAATATTTTTGTTTTAAAAATGAAAATTTCATTTTGAAATGCAGGAAGGTTGAGGCTTGGTTTGGGAAACATTTCACTTAAAAGTTTGCACATAAATGATAAAATATTGCTCAACTTTGGCCATAACTCTATTTAATTTTCGGTTCAAGTAAATTGCAGAAACTTTGCAAAGCCATACTAAAAAGTAAACTAAACTAATACTTGCTCATATTGGAGTAGTTGTAAGGGCGTAGTGACTTCTTCTTGGCAGGGAAACGACCGATAAGTCCTGAAATAATAGTCCATCCCGTTGGTTATCGAAATATAAAAGAAATAATAGATTGCAAGAATAGTGTGGGACGAGTTTCATAATTTTTTTGATTACAAAATTCTGTACATTTTTTCAAAACAATTTCGAAATTCTAACAATTTGGTGAAATTTCTACCATATCGTAAAATGCTAAATGTCTTTTAGGAACAAATAGCTTTTTGAGAATTTTCAAAAAAATGAGGAAAATGAAATAAAAAAAGTTAAATGGTAAAGTTTACAGTCTGAGTAGATTTGGTGAATATTTCTAATCAAGAGTGAGAATTAGGTATGTTGATAAAGAAAATAATGAAAAATTTCATTCCTAATATTCTTTTGTTAGATTGCAATAAGCGGAGTGATTTCCCGATTCGCACAGTAGGC
>JAAXNX010001971.1:0-15262 GCA_036491905.1 Folsomia manolachei
CTCTTTAGAATTCGTGCAACATTTTGAATTTCATGGAAGTCCTCTTTATCTGGATAAGTCGATAAAGGTCACGCACTTATGTGCAACAGCGGCAAATTTTCTGACCAATAACCAATCGTGGTTATCTTGGAGTTTGAAAATGTGCAATTAGAACATCGGCGGATAAGTTCTAAAAATTCACTCGCAATGCGCAGTTGAACGCAGGCTAATCAGGTGTGATTACAAGAAATGTATGTTGTACTAGCAAATGTGAACTTGGTGTAGCATTATCTCTTTCACAAAACCAAAATTCCAAATTAGTACCGTGAATGGAGACAGCAAAAAAGAAACTATTAATTGCACGCGAAACACGATGAATCCTTGTTCATGGCACACCACGTCGAATAAATAAACTAGCTGGAGTACTATTCAAAAAATATCTCGGGGCTTTATAACTATTAAAAGACATTCGTCCGCAGTCAATGTCAATATACTACTTTATAAATCAAAATATATTTTTAGGTCTCGTGAAACTTTCTCCAACCATTAGTATGGCAATGTTGAACATAAATCTACATTATCCGGCCACAACTAAAGTCACGTACTAAATAAACTTCATCCTTACATACTTATCGGTCATGATGAACCAATCTAGCCAAACCCATCGAGCCAATCCTAATCCATGGAAGTACGATTTAAAACATCAAAATCTGGGAGTCAGTTGCTCATTAATAGCACTTCATTACCATATAAGCGATAGGTTGACCTATTCCAGGTCCCTTACTTCCCCTGTATCACAGGAATTACATCCAGTCAAGGACTGAATCACATTTTCGTTTTATGTACATATTTTGTTTCGTCTGCCAACCCATAGAATACGTATACCTATATGTATTTAGTTCTTGCTAGTTGTATACCCGCGTTGATGGCTTTACGGATAGATAAGACCTATAAAAGTGGAGGAAAAGCAAATGGCACTTGTTCAGGATAACCATTTTGCCATTAGCCAGATAGGACCTGCATCCTCTGTCACGGCTACAAATGTTAGTAAAAGGACTTGGCTTCAGTAGTTCATGAATATTGATGGTTCATCAAGGATTATCTCATTCTCTCTCTCTCAGCCAGTCCCATGGTCTTTCTGAACTCTGCCCAATAGCATTAGCAGACAGATTGCCACGTTTTCTTACTTACTTCCACTCCCTCTCAGACAGCATTGTTGTTTAAACGTGGTGAAGAAATTAGAACAAAATAAACTACTGGATGAAAAACCTTCTTCCGATCTTTTGCTTTCTCTTTGCTGAATTGAACATTAGGAAGACTTTTGCTGAATGGTGGGAGATACAGAACAGCAAGTGTCGGGAATTAATGCGGTGTGCATGATTTATGAATTATACTCCCGGAATATTTTGTTTGCATAATATTTTATGACCGATGTAATATAGGGCTGGAGGTCTGAATTTATCTTTCTGTCCGGAATTTTAAAAAATACAGTAAATAATAGCAAATGTGCCGTGCTCATCCTATCGTAGTATTGCACACGCATCCGCCAGCTTGGAAATGTTCTACTAGTAGACAACAAATGTGGATATTGTCCTTCAAACAGCAAACAAAACTCCTTTGTGTAAATTTAGGTTATTGTTGATTTTGGTCTGCTTCGAATTATTTGGCATCAGAAAACTAGGTCAGGTAGTGTAGAGTATTATTTGTCTTTCTGAAAATTGCTTTAGATTCCAAGATTTTTGGAGTACTTTATTTTGTACTTAACTGTTCTTCTCCACTTTGCCAAGAAAAGCAATCCTTTCTCAAAAATTGGAATTGGAGAAAATATCCATTTTCTTAATAGAGTTGTGATCCTCACTCAGTCAATCTGGTCACAAGTTGACATGATAAGTTATAAGTTGAAAAAAATTGATTGTCCCGCAAGCTGTGTTCAATTCTCAGAATTTAAGCTACCCACATCCCGTATTGTGAACTCTGTACTCTTAAACTAAATTAATTAGAATCTTCCAAGTAGACTTGCTCCAACAAAGTAAAGAAATATACTATTTTTACACGGGCAACTTTCAATTTCTTCCATTCCTACAGGCTAGGATCTATCCATCTCCAGATTTTTTCCCTCTTGTCACTTAAACCTCAATTAAGAAAGAGCATCAGACCACTTTTGAAGATCATTTTCGTCGAAGGAAAGTTTTATCTGCAGAATAGAACAGAAGAGAACAACCAAGACTAAGAGAAAGTTGGAGTGAAAGTAAACCCATACCAATGAAACTCAACTAGAATTGGCAAGAACTGACTCAAAAAAGTGTGCCAGTAACGACTGACTCTGCTTACGTACACAATGGCTACATTACATCACAACCCAATCCACAACCGACTGCAGTGCATCCACCCTGCCTCCAACCAACCAGCACATTTACTAGTTACACACCAAATACACTATGATTCTGGGAAAGAAAGCAAAAAAAAGTATCTGGACACATGATGTGAAAATGGCGATTCCAAGCCTACTCTGACACACTGCTTTAACTCTACTACTGCTTCTGTTTCTATTATACTTTTTACCAAGCTAAGTATGAAGTCTTTGCAAAAAGTAAGTGATTGGGCTCTCAGAAAGATGATATAATATCATGGTACGTTTCTGTGGTTGGGAGGAAAGTATTTTTTTGTTCCATGTACACTCAAACATTCAAAAGGCTTCAGAGCATGAAGGCTCAGACTCATTTCTCATTTCTCTAAGGAATTGCCCAACTCAAACCTCAACACTATTCTGGACTAGACTAGCTATTTACACTGCTAAACTAGGACTAGAGCTGGTTGGGACTGGGGTACATGCACAGCTGTCAATGTTGACCTAGTATAATTAATTACACCGAGTAATTAATTTTCCCCCAGGAGTAGAGCTTGCCAAACTAAACTATAGTTGGGTGGTTAGTAGTTCTAAGCTTGTTTCATGCGGCAGGCGGATGAAGATAATTTTAATCCAGTGCATAATTCATATATTTAACTCTTGGTAAATGTTGAAAATAAATTTGCTTTCCAATTAAAATAATTAGTATTACTCCATGCAAATTGAAAAGTAGCCACCAACTTATAAAAATCTTTCTAAATTCAATTTTATCGTAGTAACCTTAACTAGCAAGATCTTTATGCTCAATAAGGCCGGCCCAGTAGCTTTCTTTCTCCAGAGAAAGTTAAGCAGGTTTGGGTGTACACTAAATAAATGTGGGCTGAATTCGTTGAACTCGTTTCCGTTCTCTTTCCTTTACAAGGAAACCAGGAGCCGTACAATTGGAGTAAGATTGGACCCGAAAGGTAAATATAAAGTGTGGACAAGACCATAGACAGGGCAACAGACTCCAGGCTGATGAAGCGAGCCAAGCAAAGGGAAAGTAGGCAGAGCAAATCAACCAGAAAAGAGGCAGTTGCCTTATCTTGTTGAAAAATGGACGTCATACTGCATATCGACATGGACAAGTTTCTATGTGCTCTGTGTCTACTAGTTCCGTGACCGTTTGTTGAGTTGCCTCAATTCAACCATACAACATTGTTCGTTCATTGATTTATCCTTAGCACACAGACTGCCCCTATTTATTTGCAATTGGATTCTTTGTGTCTACTTGGTTTACGGATTAATGGTAAGCTGCCTCCAGGTTCGGTTAGCTATGATCGACTGAGTCATTACACTCCAAGCAAGCCTGGCACAGCAACCTCATTTCATTTTACCGTTCGAGCAGAAAAGATGGTTAAATACCTGTCTATTTACTGACACAAATCATAATTTTTCCTACTTTCTCTTTTCATTCATATACACTGCAGAACACAAAAGGAGAGAAAGTAGGCAAGTGGACCAGTCTAGGCAGCATATCTGTATTGTTGGTTGGAGACTTTCCCTTTCGTCAATCTGGCTCGTCTGGCCTAACCAGAAAAGATATAGGGTTTCGCTAAAGTTCCTTCAAAGATAACCTACTTCATATTCTGTAGCAATCTGCTCTTTGCAGTTTTGCACCAAACACAGCCAGCTACGGTATTTTACGTGAATGAATGTCGATGCGTGAACCGGCATGATTTATGATGTGTGGTGTCAGCTAAGGCAAGGAGGAGAAAGCAAAGTTTGAACAAGAACACAAAAGAACTGCTCCAGCTAACGTGCCGGTTGTTTCGACAATTTTTGTAATGTTCAGCTTGAGCATTGTTGTTCGTCCAATCTCTTATTGCCTTACTGAAATCAGGTAGTTGAACTATCGGGAGTAACCCTTTCCAACAAAAAATGTGTTTGAATTAGTAAAAGGGCTTAACAGGTGAACTGCGGGTACAAAGGGTATAAAATGCACACTTAAATATGACCTACTTACATAGATCTATGTGTAGCAAAGTAACATGACATAATTTAGATCATTTTAGTTACACCGAATATATTCAACAGAACTGGTAGTTTGGTGGTATTGCATACCTGCCGTAATAAAACAGGCACACTGGGCAAACATGACATGACAGACAATAATAAATACGAAATTGAAAGTGGAGCATTCCACTTAATTCAGTTCCTTTACACTTGTTGGTACAACACGAGGTTGGTAGTGCTTGCTATTTAATCAATTTTGGTATGCAAATGGAAATAGTTAATAATGCACGTACTTATATGCAACTTTGCACAACAATTTTTAATTATATAAATGGATGCTTGTCGTTTGGATTAGAAGCCGGAATTGATTAAACTTTACACATTTCGTATTTGCCAATAAAATAACAAATCTCTGGCAAATATTTGCTGATTTATTATGGTTACTTGTATTTGTTTTTTGAAAAATTCAAAAAAGCAGGGACAAAAATTTCTTTAACTGCATTCATTCAATCTATACTCTGTTTTCTAAGGACGCATGTAAGTATATGGTCGAATTGAGAAAATAGTGTAAAAATTTAATGATTTGTTTATTTATTTTCTCCGGGACCTTTTAGTACTCTACTTGCCTGAGTGCAAATATTATGTGCGTAATTGTAATGTGACGTACGATGAGTTTTAATAATTAATTTTATCTTTCTCACTTGCTCGCTTGCTGCCAATATGAATGAGGAGTCAGCTATTGATGAATTCCAGCTTGGACAACTTCTTTAATCCAAAATAAATGGTCTCTGATTACACAATGAAGTGGTAAATTTTATTAAGTTTGTTGCCGATTTTATATTGTAGAAACTCAGTTTATTGAACGTGAACACTTTAATCTGCTTTACATATTGCAACTGAACATACCGAAACCAAATGCAAAGGAGTTAGCAAGATTTTACAAACATGTAGTAGGTTTCTTTAATGTTTTTTAGTTCACGTAACACTACTTTACGACGTTGAGCCGGCTGTTATATTATATTATTGATTGAAAGCAGACAACGTCATTCTGTTTCAAATATTTGGTTAAAAAGTTAAATGATGAGGTCAAGTCAGTGGGTTAACAATTTGCATGATTATGAATGGCATGCAAGTCAAAATCACATGCCCAGTCTCCAACTGAAAAAACAGTTCACACACAAACACTGCAGATTTTTATATAAATTAGAAAGTGTTACATTCTGCAGTAACTTGAAATATAATAATTTGCACAAAGTAGTTAATCTAGATACCACTGGACTCACTCCACGTGGAACCCGTGTTGTAAAAACTGTTTCAAAAGCTTAGCTGAGATCTCAAGACATGTTCAATGTTACGGAAGCGACGTTTGAGGAGCACACTTTTGTGGTTAGACTGGTAAGGGAACCAAATGTCATCTGTTTCAGAGTTTCCTTTCTCGGGCTGGTTTTCGGTGTGGTGGTCGGTCGGTGCGGGGAATCCGTTCCGTATTTATGCCATGCAACCAACCAGTCAGCCCCAAATAGTGAGAAAGAGAGAAGGATAGAAAATACAAGGAAAGGAAAGTAAAGTGAAAGCAGGCAAGGAAGGAACTCATCTCACTCAGCCCAGTTCTAGCTTTCTCCTTCTTTTACTCACTCACTAAACTTTTGACTGACTCTCCCTCCGTCCATTCGTATATCTAGAAACACGTATACGGGAACTTTTCTTGGGTATAAATTCACCAGGATAAGTTGGACGGAGGAGGGCAAATCCAAACGCAGCCGGTTGAGTCATACAAATAACGAAACGAGAATAAAACAGGAAAGAAAATCTGGGAGAAGTTGAAATATGCGTACGCTCCTTCCCATGCTTTCTTTTTCAACTCTTGACTGACTGTAGTTGAACTGGTTAGCTTTTGTATTTGGTTGTAGTGTGGTAAACGGAGGATTAGTTAGTTGGTAGACTTTGGTTGAGATGTTGAGAAGACAAAACCGAGCAAGGAAGCGAAATCTGAATTGGTCAGTGTGTAATAATGCCCGACTAGCTATGTTAGTGGTAGGTGTGAAGATTTAAGTGTGGGTGAAAGTTGGGCATTAATTTGCTTCGTATACTTAGGGTTCGGTGCACTCTTGTACATACCATTGTTAAGTTTTGTTGCTTTTCTCACCTGCGTTAACGACTATCCGTGGTTTAATTTGACCACTGAGCTAAGATCATGAGGAAGTCCATAAAAGTCCTCCCAGCAAGCGCATTAACGAGCATTTTTACAGCTTGTCGCCCATTACAATTGTAAATTATTGATTAACCTGAATATAACCTCGCGGATGTTTCAGGTAATAGTACTATAATAGCTGTATACGTGTAAGAAAATATGGTTACACACGGGTCATACATAAACTGTTGAAAACGGTTAAAGAAAGACAAAATTGATTGGTTATGTAATTGGTAGTTGGTGATAATGGCCCTGCGTTCCAGTTTCTGCGTTGTAAAAGTTGAAGAAAGGAACGTCAAATTGTTCCTCATTTGCCATTTAATAACCTGCAAATTATGTAATTCAGAAATTTCATTCTTTAGCTTAGTTAATCTAGATTAAATAAGAGCTCGTTGGCCAAATCAGTAAAATAAATGGCACAAGTATTTCCAATGAAACCCTTTCGACTTTTGTTCGTTTGTCAGGTCTTCATTCATGGCATCTTTTTTGGGCTTCCTATGTTGTTTTGCTGGAAGAGAAAGTACAGCAAGAAGGAAATTGGAGAGAGTGAGTTAGAGTGATGCAAAAGATGGATTGGAAAACGGAATAGTGATACGGATAAGATCATATACCTTACATATCCATCCACAGATTATTCTGAACTAAACGCAGGACGGGATGCGGAGTAAAAAGAAGAATCCTCCCAACTTTCTCCGGTGGTTATGCTTATTATACTCGTACTTAAGGACTCTGAAACTCTGATCCTCTATGTTTATATGTGTGCATGCATGGTTGGTAGTTCATGTTCACGGTGGAAGGAGTGGGACTTGAATGTGTGTAATGCCTTTTCCCTTCCTTCCTAATAGGAGTAGTGGTAAGTAAGTACATTGGCCTAGATCCACTCTTCCTCTTCATATTGGATTTTACTCCCGCAATATGATGTTGAATGTGTACTTACAGATGAGGGGTTTGAGAGTGAAAGCCAGCTTTATTAGTTTGCCTGGCTTGGCTGAGTGACACAACATGACATGAGGAGAAAGAATAGAGAAACCAGGATGCAAGCCCAAGCTTCAAAATTCACATTTTTTTGTAGATGTGTGTGCGTGTAATACACAGTTTCTTCGTCCACTATCTTCCGAGGAATATGAAAATATAGTTCACATCCGAAGTGTGGTACGTATAAATAAAATATGGCGTATATCCAAGTTTGGGTGGATGCGTGAAATCTTGACTTATTTTGTAATGCGTATTATTTTATTCCATTTCAATCTTCTCGCCCTTAGCAATTTGCTCAAATGGTGTTCAATTTATTGATGCAATTTGAATGAAAATCTGGCATTTTTATTATTATTCTGGATTCAAATGTGCCAGTTTGAGTCTACATTTATCCGTTGCATGTTTACAATGTACGAGAATGCATACATCTGAAAAACGTGATTATTGTACTGTGAAAAGTATTCATGAAATGAAAAATATAAAAAATAGAGTAGAAATCTAGTTATTACCATTTCTTAAATCGAATAAACAAAAATGTAATCAGTGGAAGACTCTTATTGTCAAAAAAGTTCAAGAATTGAGAGAAAACTCAAGCTGAGGAAACTATTGTTTTTTTGTGGACACAACAGGAAAATAAGTTTTTTTGTAAATCGATAATATCGCAGACTGCTCTTTCCTTCGACTGTGGGTGGGATTGCAAATTGTATTTGTGAATGTCCAAGATTACAAGAAATTCTCAATTTCAAACTTCCACGTAACACTGGATTTTGCAGATATTTTTTTTCCAAATATAGGAACAAATCTAAGTATACTTATTTTTCATAATATAGCATAACAAAATATAAGAAATTGAGTTACGCAGATTGAAACGAACATCAAACAAAACAACATTCAATCGCTCGGAAACATTCATATTCCAAGAGCTGGCAGCAATTTGGTTTTATTAATACAAAGAGCAACGACTTTCCTTCATATTATAAGCCATATATGACCAGTCTATGTTGTTGGTGGCACGCAAGGCAAGTGAAAATGTGCGTTTCGCATGGCTATAAATAAATCGAATATTGATTTCCGAATGTCATTATGCATCGATTTTCTCCCTGAATTAAAGGGCGACTGAAATGGGGTCCTGTATAATTTACAAAAACAAATCTTTACACGTGAGTTAATGTTAGGAATAATGGAAGTGTTTGTCCGATGCGTACATGCATTCGTAAATTTTGTAAAATACCCACTTTCTCCTTTCTATCTTCGTAGGTAAAACAACAAATTTTCAGCTTCCATTGTATAATACTACAAGCTTTAGATTTTTGGAGAAAGTCTCATTTATTAATTGAACTAGTTTACCAAATCCAATACCACAAAGTGTGGTTGGAATGCTCAGATGGAAGGATATAGAGTGAAAAGCCATCAAGTTATTTATGAAGGTGGCTCCGTGCTCTCCTCTCCTGATAGAGGTGGGCGGAGAAAGCAAGAGTAGATGGATTGGATTGTAGAGTGCCAAATACCAACCGACTGACTGACCTGACCCACTCATTAGTCTCTTCATTAACCATGACACGGGAAAGTGATGGAGATGCGACAAGTGTGAAAGGGAATTCTGGTGCTAACCACGTGATTAATTAATGGGAATAATCCAGTTCATGCTGAAATATTTAGATTAACTCATAAGTCAATAGTAATTTAACTATGCCGATACCATAAATATGGCACATTCACAGCTTCTGATGTTATTGGGTGAGATCGAAAGACTTGATTTTGATATATTTTTAATTTATCTCATCATGTAACATATATACCCATAAAAATTATGTATATAACACGGTTTTCAGTGGGCATTAGTTTTGCATGCCCTCTGACTTTGATTTATATTTATGCGAAATATTCAGAGCATGGAATGCTACAATGCAGTCTTTCAATTCGAAGGTTCTACCAGTTCCAATATAGCAATGCCACAAATTTGAACACCAGCATTTTGTGCTACGACAAAGTTTAGACTACTATTTAAAGATCCCTCATTAAAATCTAAGCAGCTTGTAGAGCACAATAAGCTCTCTACTTCTTCAAGTTCATTAGCAAAACTTTTCAAATTTCAAAACCTATGGGAAAACGCTGACAGCACATCACATAAAGTAATACTCGTATGTGTAGCTTCAACCTCCTATCGGCAAGATGGTAAAGAAATACTTCCTTTACAAGGAAAATATCCATATTACACCGTCAAGTAGTGAGACAGTCATGTCAAACCACTCAGGTAAAGTTAAGCTGTTGCGGAAATTACTAAAAACACGATACAAGTAAACCAAGAGCGACAATCGCCATGTACTGTGTTGATGTGCAGAAAGGAACTAACAACCAGAAACAGGGGAAAAGTTCCAGGTACAGAAAATAAGCACAACTCCATGGAGAGAAAGTAGCATGCAGAAATTGAGGGATGGATGGCTGTGAATAGAAAAAAGTGATGAGTCCCTTCACAATTTAGTGAATGGATAAAAGTAGGAAAGAGATTGAGTCAGAACTAGAACGTAAGCTTCTTAAATGAACTCATGATGAAATGGAAGGAATTGATCATCTTCCTTGGAACACCAAATTCCAAGCAAACTAAACTAAAGTAGCAAGAAAGCAAAAGGGTGTCCCTCCCTTGTGTTAATAGGAAGGAAAAGAATCCAATGATGGCACGTTCTCTTTTATTCTGTATTCTGCTGACTGGTTGGTGTTGAATTGCAAAAGGATGATGAACAGATTGCTGTTTCCGCTAGTCTTCCCAGACATCATTTCCTTCCAGTCTCTCACTAGTTGAAATAAAACCCTTCATTGTAATTCCATTCTACGATTCAGTGACTGAATTTCCTTCCAACTCTCTGCAAGGAAGGAATTCCTTTTCTTGGTATTCCTTATTGATAAATAATGCTCAAAGTCTTTCCAAAATGGGATGGAGCTGCAAAAAGATGAAAAATGATATTGAGGAATACAAAATTTCGGATTTAAAAATGACAGCAAATGTAATGGTGCCAAGCTCAGTTGTACGTTTCAAATTAACAAGAATTGCGTAGGTATTCTGGACGACACTACTCCTTAGATTGAGGAAGGAATGGCAATCAGTTTGCATGAGTGAATCAAATAATTTGATTTCATTGATACTTTAATTTGAAATCGCGACGCCTGATATTGCAGAACTCTGTGACCTAGACCAGTTTCGATATCATTCTCAATCTAAGCTTTATCCCCCGAAACCTAAGCCTGCTTTTAGTGGAATACTTGATATTTTCTATTTTGGGTTAAAAACTCAAATTCCTACCAGTCTGAGTCTTGAATATTTTTCAATATCTGTATGTTGTAGACTATCTGAGGTCTCATCTGGTCAGCTATAAAGAAGACGACGTAAAACCATAAAATCCAAATATGTGCATGCGAGATGTGACTGTAAAAAAAAGTTTTCATATATTCCACCAACTTTGCCACACGAGCCAATCATTCAAAAAAGCCCAGCTCGCTTACATTTCATTTTTTCACTATTTCTTTTTAGCATCTAATATCTCAAAATAGAATAATATCCTTAAAAAATTTATTATCAAATGCAAAAATCAGAACTACATTATATTTGTAGTTGACATGTTTCACGATTCCCAATATTGCTGTGAACTCATTTCTTTGCCTTTTCAATATAGTTCAATCAAGTTCATTTTTTTCTTCTAGTTGCAATATTATAAAATTAAATTCAGCCAGGATAAAAGAGAAAGCATTTCAGACACGAATTAGAAAATTAGACAGTGGAAGGAATAAAACATAAATTATTCAGTTTCACACACCCTCTACAATCTCAGTCTGTGCTTAGTAATCCAGTCTACTCAGCAGAACATGAGAAGAGAAAGTCTCAAATTGAGAAGTGCCTTTACTGTTTTGCATGTAAAATTGTTATGAGGAAACAAAATAGAACGGAAGAAACTTTGCTTTGCATATGCTGTGAAAGTACTCGTAAGTTCTTATTAAAGTAAAATACATGCACGTAGATCGGCTGACTGGTAACATGATAATAAAATAGTGTGTCGTTGCAAATAAGATGGAGTGAGATTCTTTGTAGCATCTCCATCCTGTCGGAGTTTGCACAATGGAGAAAGCATGAATATGATAAAAAGTTTCTTCCGTCGACTTTAGACGAAGATGGATCATATTACAACTTGTATCCAAATCTAGTTCTGTGTTTCCTCCTTTATACTGTCGGCATAATTTCTTAATTGCACATACAACCTTAGGAATTTTATTTCCAAATATTTTTCTGAATCTCATTCACTAAAAGGTTTGCCCTTTGAAAAGTGCAGCATAAAACATTCGTATGCCATTTACATATTATATTTCAGACACAAATTGAATGATTTGCATTTGGTTGAAAAATGTCACATATTTCTGCCACGAAAATAGCTGAGGACAATGATAAGCGAAAGAAGAGGTGACATGAAAGTACTGGGAAGCGACGCGAGTCGAGTTGAACCACCGGAAAAAAGGCTGTTGACAACAAAGAGAGAAAAGTGAAAGAAAATCTTTTATAAAGTTTAGAAAGATGGACCAATTGATGGGATGTCACTCCCAGATTCTTTTCACTTTTACAAAATCTTGTGTGCTCAAAAAATTAAGTTTAGTTCGATCCGCTCAGTCTACATTTCATTCAATAGAGATTTCGAGATTTAGAAAAATTCCAAATCTACGGAAAAAAGTTATGTTCAGAAATGAATGAATGAATGACGTATGCAGCCAATTTCTTTACAAAGGTCCACATACTGAAGTTATGATATTTTCTATTATTTCGTAAATTTTTCACCTACATTATTGTATTTTTAGGCTTGTAAAAATGTAAAAATTCATATACTAAATATATTAATATTAATATAGGGCATTAGATATATAAATGAACTGACAACAATTCCGTAGACTAAATTAAATAATTATACAGCAAGAAATGATTTTACTCCACAACTAAATTTTGGCACAAAGAGTATGTTTAGGTCACAAACAGATTATAGTTTATCTAATAAATGCTTATGAAGAGAAGAGTAATGCTAATATAACCACATGTGTTGATATTAATCCGTGAGATGAAAGGAACTTTATAATAATAATCATTGTGGAAAAGTCTGCAAAATTGGAGGACCTTTAAGTACTAACTTATTGTGATAACGAATGTTTGTTTTTTTTAAATTACAACTGTATAGCTCAGAGTCTGTCGAATACCTGTGATGAGTGATGACTGATATGTTCGTATTTTTCAATTTTCGAAGTGTTGTCTAATTTTGAACTCGTTTCTTGAGCAAATGAGGACCAAACTGCAATACAAACAAATAAACTGTTTAAAACATTACAGAAAAAGAAATAATATTCGAATTACAAATCGAAAGTTTTTGTTTACAGGAGGTATTCCATTAGTTTTGTTCGAATTTCTTTCCAAAAAAATGTTTGCGGGTTTCAAAGTACTGAGTGAAGAACGATTGCTCTTCCTCCCTTTTCTTGGACTATCGGCGCTTTTAAGGAAAGAATCTTCAAAGTCATTTTCTTTATCCGCGGACTCGTCATTGTCGCTTCCAGGTGGAGTGTGCATTGATTCAAATCGTTTCTTTAACGCATACTCAAGCGAATTCTTATCACTAGCTCGCTTCTTTTGATCTTTGACGGGGGTTCCTCCAGGTGACCTGGCGCAAGTCCAAAAGTTAGCTACACAATGCGACAAGACCAAAATATAAAATATACAGTACTCCTATTAATACCTGCAAACTGATTTAAGTTTGACATTATTCAAATCCTTCAGCACATCCATCATGCTTGGAGCAACCTTCGGTAAATCTTTGGATTCCTTGTTGGCAGACTTTATAATTTTGATAGGGCACGATCCCTGGGATAACAAAGCAGGCATTGGTGGCGGCGGCGGTGGTGGCGGAGGAGGGGGTCCACACGTGTTGGATTTGATAACAATTTGAGCAAAAGTAGGTGGTGGTGGGTGCGGCAAAGGAGAGCAGCTGTTTAAAGAATAAGAAGGCACGGGTGGTGGTGGTAGTGGAAGGTCATAGTCTTTGATGGTGGAGTCTGCGTGATTATTCCTTATCGTTATATTCTGATTGAGAACACTCATTTGATGCACCAATCCTTGAATTATCAATTTCAAATCCGCAATTTCTTCTCGAGTTTTGCCATTGTTTTCATCATTGTCAACGACGTCAGTATAAACGGAATCATTCAAAAAGTTCCTTTGTGAGCAAAGATCAGGGAGATTTTTCGTTGGTGTTGAGCATTTGAAAGTAGTACACGCGGTACTATGAGCGCTGAAAATAATCGGCAACAAGCAAAAATTAACAATGAAGCCCGATCAGATTTACAAATAATTTTGATTGACGATGCATAACTTAAATTGATTTACCCTGGTTCAAACAATGGAAAAGTATCCGTATACCATCCTTCCGGATTACTTGACATATCTTCTTCATCAACGTGAACATCAACATCCTCAATCTCCGTGCATTCACTTTCTCCATCTGCATCCAATTCAAACGCGACAACAATCATCCCCTCCGGTGACTTGTCAATCATTTTATCCTCCCGAACTGTCACAAGACTTCCCACAGTATTATTGGGCACTAAGCCGGCAATAAATATTCTTGGCGTCGGACCAAAAACCATGTCTGGAAGCAGGTCTGCAATAACGCGAATAATACTTCCATTTCTTCGTCTTCTTTTCATTGGTTCCAGCCGACCCTGGATCCGGTGCATCAGAGCCTTTACCGGTCTAGACACTCGAGGCCACCAAACCAGGACCTGACAATAAAATACACATATTACATTCTAACAATGGCAACTTACTAAACCACGCCAACTTTACTTACCCCATCTCGTACAGCATAATAAATTGGAGGACCAATATACACAGCCAAACCTAGACCTCCTGTGACACAAACATCCATCCACATCGGAGCCCTGACTGGGGCTTGATCTCCTGTGACCTGCAATTCGCCCCCGCTCGACCCTGACCTGGATGAGTTCTGTTCCATAATAATCCTAAACAAGAACCATGAATATATAATACAACAATTTCTAATCAACCCTTTGTCCGGAAACATGAACAAACTTTGAGAGACTCTTCCTCAGACTGAGGACCTCAGTGTGGATAACCTTAAATTATTGATAAGTCAAAAAAGTTGGCTTACAAAATAAATATTCCAGAAATCCGTGCTTGTCAGTCAATATATTGCCGGAAGAGAAATCAGAGTGCACAAAAAATTCAACGACTGCGGAAGTTAATGTCGCGGGGAGTGTGGTGATTGGTGGCTAAGGCATATGTGGGTGGAGCCTATTTTCCTCCAAGGCGGCAACTGATGACAAACCGTTGAGTTTTTCTTTTTCATGCACTCTGCTTGACAGATAAGTTCTTTGTCAAATATTTGATCTGTTTCCTGCAGATAAGGCACCGGTGGAGTGAAGAAATTGTCGTTTTGTGGCTCAACCGAAAAAAGAAATGGAGGACCCATCTCAAGAACGGCAACCAGGACGTCCGCAACCATTTGATGTGATGGAGGAAGCTGCCAATCCCGTTGAGACTGATGAAATTCTTGAATCCGTTATTGAAGCAACGCGACAACTTGAAGTTCAAGATAAGGAAGCTGACCAAATGCCCACGGAGGAAACTGAGGAAAATAAAGGACTCCTCTCCGTTCTGGGAACATATTTAAGTCTTGCTGTGAAGGAAAAGGATGATCAGAGCAAACAGCGTCCATTGTTGTTGAAGGTTTGTTTGT
>JAAXNX010001972.1:0-15257 GCA_036491905.1 Folsomia manolachei
TGTGAGCTATGGGCTAAAAAACGGGAATCATTTTTCATTTGATAATAAATTCGGAAAGTACCTCATAATGGGAGAAATGGGAAGGAAAAGCATTCCAAAGAAATATTTGCTGTTGACGGGCGATTGTTCATAATGTGTTGCCACAAAATTGCAGAAAACCACCCTACCTCTCAGCCTAGCGGAGAAAACCCAAATCCATGCAAACTCAAATATGTGCCTTTTATAATATTTCCTAATAATAACCATTAACAAAAGAACCCCTCCTGAGCCATCAACTTCAACAGCCAAATTCCAAACCCCTTATATTCATTTTGCCATTTTGGGGTTGGAATTTTGCAACCCTGATAAGAAAAGCAATTTTCCGTTGAAGGGAGATTTTTTGTGGTTTGCCTCCGGTTTGCTGTTTGCAATGAAATGGAAATAATTTTGGATATGTGGCTCGTTTTGTGTGGTAAGTTAAGTGCATAATAACAAATAGACGTAATTTAAAGCAACTAGCTGCGGCTGCAGCGTTTGCCTTGATCCCAATTTTAACAGAATATACTCCATATTCATGACAGAGCCACAGAAGCGACCAAACCCACATAAAAACGTAAATTATTCCCATTCCCATCGCGGACCTTGTTTAATATCAACCACACCAAGTTCCAAGTTTGCGACCAATTAGCTGTGGCTTGACTTTCTTCTCAGATAAAATGTACAAAGTCATGATTTAGGTTTTGAGTTTGGTTTGGTTTTACGTTTTATTGTAAACAAAACACCAGCCGTGAATTAGAGTTTACGGTCTACCTTTACCATTATTGGTTACACCACACGTTACACAACACTCGGAGTTGTAACGTAAGTCAATTTATTCCATTTCATGACCCGGGTAAAGATTTTGTCACGTATGTTCGTAAATCATGTGAATTACATGCAAGAGATATATTAAATTTCCTCGTTTGTATTAATTGCCGTTCGCATTGCTTTTTCTGGTAATTAATGAAATGAAAGAAAATTGCGAGAATGTGATGCATGCCGTAATTCCGAATTCAACCCTAACAACCCTCTTACAACTTATTTACAGTATTTGGGGTGCTGTTGCTGCGATAAGCGATATGAGCCGTGATAAGAGCAGTTAATAGGAAATGCCTAATATATGTGCGTGATATCGTCTCGTCACATATTACATGTTCCTTACTGGATTTCCCTGGTCATAAAGCAAACTGTGAGAACGGGACTATTAGATTTAATAAGAAATGCCAGATTTCTTTTGGGAGTGAAATTTCAGTCCAACCAATAAATTATGAGAGTATTCTATTCTTCCCTGGTACGTACCCTTCAAAATGTTGAGGGCAACTTTAATAAAAAGTAGTTTGATTTACGTATAAATTTTCCAAATACGAAAACAACCCAACCAAAACCACAAAGAACAATGCAAATCCAAACTAAATTCTTGTGGTAACTTTCTTTTAGGGGTAATTGAGCATGCAATGAGACAATTCATTGTAACTGCGTATTTACTTAGTTCCTTTGTTTTATTAACTGCATAGGGATTTGAATTTGATAATGAGTTTTAAGCAATAGAAAAGTTTGACCTGAATTGTACCGTTTTTGACCGCAATTAGCGGGTCCTGACTGCAATTTGTGGTAACAATTATTGTACCAAATTAACTTTCCTTCCACAACAAAGTTTCGTACCATTACTATTTACGTTGACCTGAATAATACAAAATATTTGTTTGAGGAAGAGATTGTCAAAATAGTAACGAGTCAAACAAACTAAGCTGGATATTAAATTTGGTGTTTTTGATGGTGCAGGAAATTATGCTACTGAGAGGAAGGCTAATTTCCTTATCAAAAGTCGTATACATTGTAACTGCAGGACAAAAACATTTCATTGCACCCATTCTACCATATATATTCTGCACTTGATACTCGTAAAGTAGTGGTCAAATGGTTATGGTTAGTAGGAAGGCATAAAATAAATAAACAACTATAAGTCTCGTATGCAGTAGTTCACTCGCATTACCAAAGGAGCTTTATAGGTAGTGTTAAATTATTTAAAATTAAAATAAAATGGAAACTTTAATTGATTACTTTCATTCATGCCTGTCCTACCGTGGCTCGTAGTAGTCGCATTACACATAATTTTCCTTTGATTTATTTATCCCAGTCAACAACAACCCTTTGCAATTACAAAAGAGGAAACGGCTAAGGAATAATATTCTAATTTATGAATTGTGGATTAGAGATTAGCCTGGAAATTAGAAATTTGCCAAATTCTACATATTTATTAGCACGCAATATTCCGGGCGAAACACCCTTTCCTTCTATTTGTTCCTAATTATGTTTTGTGGTTCGGGCAAAGTCTTAAATTAACCGAATTTATCACTGTAAAAAGTTTTGAGTCCAAGCCCCACCCAGAGAAGAGAGAAAGAGAGTGCATGCCGTGAAATGGAAATAAATTTGCATTTCGCAAATATACACACGTAAAGGAAATGTGTACTTTATAGACTTGAGTTACAGTTAGGCTGGGACATGATTATTCATGCAAATTCTGCCTTAAGTTAAAACCGACGCACAATAGTACATAATAAATGTGAGAACTTTGTAACCCTAAAACTGTGGATTTACTCTTATTTTCACGATAAGTAAACACTCAAGTTTAAGTACGTGAGAAATTCAGTACTAGTTAGACTTAGACATGATTACTCATGCAAATTCTGCCTTAAGTTAAAACCGACGCACAATAATAATAAATGTGAGAACTTGGTAACCCTAAAACTGTGGGTTTACTCTTATTTTCATGATAAGTAAACACTCAAGTTTAAGTAAGTGAGAAATTCAGTACTTGCTGGAAAGTTTTCCAATGAATGCAACAGGATAATGTGAGGATGCGGTAAAATAGGGAGATGACACAAAATTCCAGACGAGAGAGGAAATGTCAAATAGATGTCCCATTATCATCCCCTATCCATCCATGCATTCAAACACTTCATTCTCTTGCGAACCCAAAAACTGTCTTTCATTCCTCAAGTTTCTCTTCTGTAATTCTAATCATATTAAAGTCAGTTGAATACTTTTTAAGAAAATTCTCAAACATCCGGGCTTGTTTTTTTTCCTTCTGGAAGTGAAGATTGTGATGGAAAGCTGCGTTTCATGGAATCCAAATCAACCAGAGAAGCAACTCTTTTTCACAAGATTGGGAAAGAGGACAAACTGTGGCGAATGTGACACCCTGCCAGGAAGAACCTTCCTAAATCCAAACATTGTTGGTTATATACTTGTATCCAAATATTGAATTGAATGTAAAGCTCAGCCGAGCTCAGACTAGATTACGATGATGGAAACTTAATCCGTCCCTTTATACCCAGAATGGACAAGGGATAACTTTTTGTCACAAGCCATTTCCAAATATAGCTTATTTCTTTAGTTTGAGTTAGATACTGGCTCAAATTGGGTCAGATTTTTTTCAGAGAAAGGAATACTTCAAGTAAAACGAAAGAAATAGAATCAAAACTTTTTAAAGTCCCAAATCTTTGTAGGGAACTTGTTGATCAATTCAGACACAAACGGATCCTTTACACCAGTCAGCTCCGATGTGGAAATGTTCCTGAATTACATTTTACTATGACCACATCACATCTCAAATCTTTTGGTCACATTTTGGAAAGAATCACACACCATCAAACTAAACAAACCTCAAAAAAGCCAGAATAAAAAAAATGTAGTGAAGTTTCAATTCAACCCTCCTACGCCAACTCAACCGAATATAACCCAACTGCAGCTTAACCCCGTAAAGTAAATGCAATGTCAAAATGATGAAAGAATAAACAACCATACAAATCCTACATTTATTTTACTGTCATGGTCATATTGGTGTGGTGTCACTATTTCAAGCTCGTTTACTCCAAAGGCTTAAAATCCGTAATGTGTAAAAAGCATAAGAGCAAACAATGAGAATTCTCCAAGTTACGAAGTACATGGCCTGTCCTACGTTAATGTGTGGGAGTCATCTACCACCAATGTTATTAAAGATGTTGACTGAATCCAGGAAAAATCCATTTCCAGCCTTTTAAAATTCTGATAATCGGATTTTCTAAACGAAACGAGGGAGGATGAAGGACAGATGATTTTTCTAACATTTTCAATTCAAAAATTCAACTGTGCTCTTGCTATATAAATTGTTTGATTTGATGCGTTGAATTGTAATCGTGGACATCCTGCTACTTACAGAACATAGTTATGAACATACAGAAATTGTGCCTTTCACTAAAATAAATTGAAACAAATCCTCACACATCAAATCTTATCCAATGTTTTGGTATGGAAGTGAGTTATCCTTATTTTTGTCAAATGAATAAAACAGAGACAAAAAAAGCGTGACTTAAGCTGGTGAGTGAATTTATCAAAATCGAATCCTACAACACAAAGGTTAAGCCACATTAATAACAGATAAAGGATTGAATTTCCCATTTTACCGCTAAGTAATGGTAGCTGCCTGTCTCCGGTTAATGCAAGTATCTATACTGAAAATTAAAATCCTGTTTTAGTTTTATTTTCAATTTACGTCCGAGTTTTTAGTTTACCCTTTCCTCATCAGAAATAAGGATGCATGCATACAATAGTAATGTAATGCCATCATCATCATCCCATATATTTCATCAATATGAGATCAGTCAGTAGGGAAGAGAGAACAATGAATAAATACGGGCAGTCGATTCTCTTTCGATCGGATTTTTAAAGTTTGGAGCAGTATGTACATACGTAACTCACACTAAAACAGAGTTTTAAGGGAGCAGATGTTTTCTTCAGTTAAAAATTTGATATTGAATGACCGATCTGAGTAAAATAAAATGTAAAATGTGAGTAAGTATTTCCATAAAATGCATCCACGGCACTCAATACCGGGATGAGTTCACCCCTTTTTCTTTCCCGTTTATCCGACCCATGTGTGTGTTATGCTTAGCGTTGTCAATTCAGGATTGAATCCTTTATTTTCCTAAAGTAAGTCTAAGCCGGGCCATCATTTCATTTCCATGTTTCGAGGTACTTAATACGAAATTATTGAACCTTTTGGTTCCTTTAATGCATGCAACACCGGGAATGAAATATTGCTATAAAAAAATTTGAGGTGCAGTTGGTTCCAAGTAAAGAAGAAGCCGTCGATCTGATGCAGTTGTTTGTGTTTATTTTAGAATATATTTAACCCTTTCATGTTTAGTTCCACGTTATTAATGCATGCGAATCTGTTTCTGGTTGTGAGGCATCAGCTTATTTTTAGGGAGGAAGGAAATGTCGTAAAGTGAAGTGAACCTGGATTTAGTAAGAGTATGATGGATTTTTATTCAAAGTCTGTGAACTCTAAAAAGCCAGAAATATGTACATTTTATGTAGTTACACAAATCCTAAATTTTAAAGTAACCGGATTGACTCCTTGGATGTGTCATGTCAACATTTATCCACGATGGGCCAATGTGAGGATCAAGTTGTGCAATTAATCTTGGGAAAGTGGCAGTGGCATAGTTGCCGTATGATGATATAACATGTTGACTAACAAGGTAGGTTAGTACAGTTGCAGGAGTGGTTTAAAAAAAGTTGGGTGTCGTGTCTGGCGTAAAAGTTGAGTCCAGGCAGGCAAACGACAAACTACAACAAGAGTAACAGTCAAACCTTGTCAAAGTAAGAGCAGGTCGTAACATTAAGGCATATAGAACTAGTTGGTAATGTGGTGTTTGATATAATGAAGTGTGAAAAACGTCCAAAAAACGGAAAGCCTTTTCTCACTCATTCCCATTAATTGTTCACTCACTTTCTTGGCTTTTCTGCCTCAGTCAAAAATGGGAATGGAATGAAGTCGTCATCCCACTAATCAATATTTCATGGATGGGTCTTTTGCAATAAGTCTTTGTCCATGTTGTCATTCTCCACGACGCATTCCCTCACACATGCATCGTATTATCACCATCACTAAATGAGGGTTTGTCTAAAAATCACATGTGTGATGACTTAACACGGACAAAATTCATAATTTCTACAAAAATGGCACTTGAAACCTAAACTTTATAAAGGAAGGGACAGTGCGATATGGTGGCAGTACCGCAAGCTCGAAATAGTTTTTGGATTTAGAGAGAATGAAATGCAGTCTTTTTTCAAATCATCTCAGTCAAACGACGTATTTTTGGTCTCAACTCCTTCAATACATTCCCTGGACAGGGATTGAAAAATGGGAAGAAAAAGGAGAAAGGATTAAAATATATCGAGAGATAAATCACCTTCCATCAATCACATCCCATGGTTCCAGTTCACGATTTTCTGTTCCAGTCAACGCAACAAATAAGTGCATGGATGGTGTGGCACTGATGAAATGAAGCCTCAGCCTCCAGTTCATTCTTTGACATTCTGCATTGTCCGATTTTTTGTGTTTGGTTGACTACCAAACTTGGAAAATTTGAGAAACAGTAAAGGGTTCGCATTATTATGTAGTTCTTAAAGGGACGGAATAAAAGCTGGGAGACAGACATCTATTCAAATTTCTTTTACATACTCAAATGAACCATTTGATTCCCTGTAAGTTTGAATATGTATAAAACTCAAATTCAGTTAGGATGGGAATAAGAATTTTTAACAATGCGGGTTATACATTTCGGCAAAGTTTATCTCCTGACTAACAACCCCGACCGTCGGAATCTTCTTCTGACGGATGGACAAAGTTGTGAGAACAAAGCTAAGCCAAACTTTTTTTAAGGGAGAGGAGAATAATGAAGGGATGAGTCGTATTGGCTGGGATTCGGTAAAAAGTGATCCTGCCGACAAGGACTCTTTATTAAATGGTTGCTGAATGAGATAAAATAATTATTTCTTTTTGCATATCTGTATTTATTCGGGGTACTACAACAGCTTCTGTGTCTTTGGTTAAAACATCTTATTGGACTGAATATTATTAAATAATTTAAGTCTTCAATCAAAATAGTCATTTATGATACTTATCAAGGATATGAAAAATTACGCCATAATGATAAATATCTTGTACGACTGAAGAATAAAGTTTTAAAATTTAAAACATTTTTAACATCTTCAAAATTCAATGATTGTTCGACTACACGGTCGGAAATTGTACATAGACAAATGCATTTACCTTCAAATCATGGTGATCACTTCGTATTCTTATTCTTGGTCGTTTGTGCTCAGCGGGAGGATCGCTCCAGCATCCGTAACAACAATGCATCTTTCGATTAGTTGGACAGAATACAATCAAGAATTGACAATTTCTTTGGATTTTCTTTTTTACTACAGTGCCAGTCTCAAGATTCAATGTTGAATAAGCTTCATCAAAAATCAAAGACTCGTGGGGAATGTCAAGTACAAGCACAAGCTCTGAATTCGTGTAAAAAAAGAAAATTCCTGTGGACTATATTCGTGGTAGATTCCTTATCACTGGTATCATCGATTTGAACTGCTTAATATGTGGATGATTGTACAGAAATATATTGGTTACAAAAGAAAGTTATCATTTCATAGATAAACTTTGACGATATTTTCGAAAAACTTTTTAAAAGTCAATTGAAAATTTGAATCAGATTTGAAAAGAGTAATTTGTACATTTGCCTCAAGTGGAAACTGCTGCAGGAAGTAAAAGTAGGAAATGATGAAACAAGTGTTGAGACAATATATTAAACTTTGCATTCTTCCAAATCTTTTTAATATGTTTTCCGTGTCTTTTTAGCCCATTTTGTGGCTCATAAATTATCCTCTCTATTAGCCTGGCTCACTTAACAAAGTGCTTCAACCACATTCAGAGTATTCACACACATCACATTTCACCCTCACTCTTGGCTACCATTCAGACCCAAAAGATCTCAGTTTAGTGAGTTGGTGGTATTTGTAACTGATGGACATTATATCCTGGTTTCGAGGTAATAATGGGAAGTGGAAATCTCTTTCTTTTCCGTAAAAACTGCGGGTCCCTGTTTTAAACCTGATGGGTTAAATGGTAAAATATACATGTCTTAAAAAAGCAAAAGTCACATTTCAACAAGAAGCTATGTGGCATTAGAGAGAAACCGACAAAATAACAGCGGGGTGTCCTGTGGGTTACTCTGTCTATCGGCACTTTTCCACAATTTATTGCAATCTTATGCACTCATTTCCTCAAATGCTAAGCTTTACTAAGTCCTCTTAGCACTTTCTTGAATTGCTCCAAGCTTCAATGACTTCCATACAAAACAACTACCACACATATGACAATGAGAACCTTTCTGCAAAAAAGTACAATTCCTAAAAAACCCCAGAGTCAACAAAGACTCGGGCCAGTCATGGCCTGGGAAAGATATCTACACCATTAGACCGGAGCCAATTTATTAAGTTTTTTTCATTTTTATTCTTGTTTTTTATTTCGTTGAATTAAACTGTTTTATTGGTAAAAGGATACGTGGTTAAATCCACCTTTTACTGATATATGGCTAACTTGTGTTGGAGATGAAATGAATGAAACTTGATTCAATTTCCAGTTTCAGGTTGAATGTTCAAACACGGTTATGCTTGCCATTCTAGACTTCAATCCGAATTTTAATTCCGAGTTTCATTCAATAGAATGAAATTCACAATGATGGAAAAGGGTTTTCCCCTTTAAAAATTTTTTAACTTGGCCTTGCTTAAAGGATTCAGTCCTGAAAAGGATTCAGTTACTAAAAGCAAATAAAATTTTTGATGCTGATGATGACTGACATATTTCCACTGCAAATCATTTTTAAACCAATTTTTACATTATTCCTCGCCCATCAAATAAAATGACCTGGATTTCCTAGAATTCACACACTTTCTGAGTAAAAATTACTTAAAATCCTTACTTTCTCTTTTACAATATCTGAAACGTGTTTGAAATATTTTGAAGGAACATTGCTCTGTTGACCGGAAAATGTAGAGCTTCCTTATTCCGAGTAAAATTTCAAATTAAATAAAACTAAAATTCGAGCAGCAGATGTTTTACAATGAAGTGGCTGAGCGGAATTGAATAATGTAAGTGAATCTGACTGTGAATCTAATTTCGAAATATGTCCGGCTTCCTAAAAAACGGAATAGAAAAGAAAATCCGAATATTAAAATCCAAATCCAATCCACCTTTGTTCAGGACACAGTGGATTTAATATTTTATGCCGTTCCATCAACTTTGTTGTACCAACTAGGTGCCGGATGAATGTTAGATACTATGGGATTTTACCTTTCATAAGGTATTAACCCTTTCGAATCTAGTGATTTGTATGTAAAATACAATTTTAAAGCTGAATCCCTTTTTCATGTCCTGTGCAGTTGTCGTGTTTATCTCGTATAAATTGAAGCAGTGAGAAGAAAGCAGAACTTTGATGACGACACGATTTACAGAAATTTGAATTGTTCACCACATTCCTTTTAGAATTAACGTGAAATTCATGAAAAATGAAAAATCTAATGAAACATTTTGTCCACCTTTAATTAACTATCATCTTAAAACTTTGTTTTGTCTACTCATCCTAACCCTTAATATTGAATGTCATACAAACTTAACCCGTTAACTCAAAGCTTATCTGTATGTAATTATTTTTACCAGCATCAAAAATAACAAAGGCCAGCTAACCCGTTCAAGACACACATCCTGGTTTGAATCCTAAATTCGAATTACCACAAATCAAGCCATGCTCTCCCTCTACGCATTTTAATATTTTTATTTTTACACTTGCTTGGCATCTTTGCAGATTTTATTACTAGTAAAAATGAATTTCTTATTTATTATCGCTAAAAATACTTGGCCAAGTTAAAAGGGTTGAGTGAGTAGAAAGAGGTTGATGCTAATTTTGAATTCTTTTGTATTTAATATTATTTTCTATTTCACCCCTTGGCATACAGCACAACGGGTTAAAATCTCATCTCACACTCTTAAGCAGTGCAGCACCGTGTAGAAATAAAATAAAATGAGAAAAGACATTAATATCTCATTCCATTTGTTAGGTGATGCAAATAAGTGTGTAATGAATGTAAAGGCTCATAACTTTGCCACAATTTTTGAGTTTGTGCAAGTGAATTTTGAGTTTTTTCTCCAAACTTAAACTCAACCAGAAACTAAAGGGAACTCGAAGGATGAGACTGAGTGAGAAAGAAGGGTCGTAAAAGCAAAAATTCATTTTGGAGGAGTCGTTAAACACCAATAAAAATGAAGAATTATCATAAAAATAACAGAAATTGAGTGAGTTGAGAATTTAGTTGAGAACTATTTCTGTGTTTAAACACAGGTGTGCAGTCAAATACACACTTATGTACAAGTGCATGTAATATTCGTGTAAGGAAGAGAAGAATAGATTTTTCACTAGACTGCATGGATTTCATTTTTCATTAGCGATTTCGTTAAATTTTACTTTGAAAAGTAATTCGAAATAGAATTAAATTAGACTTAATTTCCAAATTTTATTTCACTTTTTGACACTTACGGATTCGCCTCCTTTACCACTTTTTTTATTGTTCAAACAAGCATGAACTATGGAGTGACCACCCATCTCTGGGTGCTGGTCTTGTTGCTCATCGCCAAGTAGCGGTGTGATAAAGTGGGTCTGTGGTCGAGTGGGGTGGATACAATGACCACAAAGCATTCAATTTTCAAACTTCTTTATGTTACTTCTTTTCAAGATGTTGGACCATGTTTAAGTCGAGTGCCACCGAGAAGAAAGCCACCGCAATAACGCCTCTTGCTCCGTTTTCTTGGGGAAGAAAAAACAGAGGCAAGAAGCGGAACAGGAATTAATTATTTTCAGAAACTTAACAAAACTTTATCATGCGACAATCTTAAATATTTCAGATAGTCAGATTTTCACATTTTATGACAAAATTTAGAGAATTCATGTAAGACACATTTATAAAGGAAATCAGCTTCTCGTACATTTTCCGGTTATTTCTTGCAGGCAATACTTACAAATCTCAACCTTGAATTGGAGTCTATTTCAAGCGCATTCGAATTGAAAACGGACGAGACGAGAGGACAAAAGATTCACCGTTTTCCAAGGTCCGACAAGAAAGATTGATAAAAAAAGTTAAGGGTTGAAATAAAGGGTACACAACCAACAAAACATGAAATGAAGTAAATGGTCCAATGTTGTGTGAACTGTCGTTCAGATGATTTATGGAAAGAGTTGAATTTCATTCCATCACGCTGTGTTTGCTAAGAAAAGTGAGAGTTTTTTTGGAGTCCCATTCAATTTATTTGAAAATTGGGATAAACTTGAATTTTAGCTGAACGAAGCAAGGGCAAGGACGCGAAACAATGGATCCGGAACCCGATTGAACCTTTAAGGTTCTGGTTCTTGCTCAACCCTTAAATTCAACCCTTTCATTTCTATTTAAGACTACTGTGAAGAGCAAGGAAAAGGACCTTAACCCTTTCGAAATGAGATTTTTTAAGGGGTGTGCAAAATGTCGTGATTCCAAGATAATGGAGAAAGTACAGATAAATATTACAGAGTAATGTCTTTTGCGCTATTTTTTTGTTAAATTATTGGAATATTTGAACACAACTTATTCAAAGGAACTAAAAGTTTTTTTTAGATTCAACAGTTTGTTGATAAAAGAAAGCCGTGAGTGCTTTGTTATTTATTGACATAATTTGTGGGAGCAACATACAAATTCAAGATTATATTTCCAATTCCAAGAGCAGGGTTTTGATCCCTCTTCCATATTTTCTTTAGAAAATGCATTAGAAATCGTCATCCCATTCTACATCTGGATAATCTGGAAGAGCATTTCTTAAATTTAACCCTTTCCCAAATCCAAACATTTGGTAAGTAGGAAACTCCAGATTGAAGTGAATACTTTTGCCTTTCTCTTTCTCTTTCAATTCCTACTACTACAGATTTTTTGCTCTTTTCTCAATTATTTCCGTCCTTTTTTACTTCACTCACTCCAACCGACTGCAATGTTGTAAGAACTGCAATTTTCACATATCATCCCGAGTGTACAAATAAATACCAAAGAAAACGAATGTATGCACTTGCAGTAAAAAAAAAGATTTCATTTATTGTGAGAAACCCAAACTTAACCCTTTGCCTTGCCCAGTGGAAGGTTAAATGGTTGGAATTAGATTCGACCAGGTTTTTATGTCGTAACCTAAAGAGCTGACCTTAGTCACTGTAATGATCTTTAGACTTTTTTAAAGAGTTTTCTGCGATTTCTTGCGCATCGTTGGATCTTTTTATCTGTTTAGTAAAAAATTTTGGATTATCATCTAATGTCCATTAGGACTCTGTCTGTTTAAGTATTTTACAAATTTCATGGGAAATCTCAAATCATGAAATCCATAAAACTTGGTTTTCCACAATACTCTTGATCGTCCGTTACAATCAAAAGTATTTTATAACAAGTAACCACTTTTCAAAGGATTCTTGATGTATAAAACAAAATCTAATCGGATTTCGAAAGAATCTTGCCAGTCAAGTAAATTAAATTCGTTTTAAAATCTTTAAAAATGTTCAAAAAAGGGGTTTTAGTCAGAATAAGTGAAACCACTTTACTTCAGACTTTACTTCAAGAAACCAATTCCGATTTCAATAATCGTTAAACGTAAAACAGAGGATCGTAAAGCAAACGAAGGAAAGAAAATGATTGTGTATTCCACGTCTTAAAAACTTTCGAAATATTTATTACTTTCTTCGCAAAGGAAGGATAGAGAAAAATCCATTATCTCCTCCGCACAAAACTCATCCACAAGAAACGAGACAAACCAAGTTAACTCAGTTTATTGCTGTTATTTTAAGAAACGCAAAAGTCCCAAGGTTTCTCACGGGTCTGAGCACATGTGTCTATAACTATTTCAGTTTAAACATGATTTCAAGTCTTATATTACAATTCATTAAAATGTGTATTGTACAAACTTTGCCCATTTGATTTCCCTTCATAGCCAGCTAATGGTTAATAGATGGGCTAAAAAACGGATTGATGTCGGAAAAGTTAAAGAAAAAGTAAAGGATTTTCTGTTTTTTAACAATTTGGTAAAAATACGGAAAACAAATCGTTTCATCATTTCCTTCAAAGACTGAACGGACAGTAAGGTTCAGTGACAATTGGGACAAAAGACATGAGTCTCAAATAAAAGTATCGGGTTGTCCAAGTCCCCTTGTATTGATGATGTTGCCAGTCATTCTGGAATTTCTTTTGAGCCTCATAATCATACTTTGCTGTTTTTAGGATACAAATCTGCAGAAGGATGTATTTCAAGGGGTCCCTACCCTTATTTGGGAGATTGGAGTCAAGTCAAGGGCCAGTGGGAACGTACCTATGTGTGACACAATTGTTGGTGGTAGACGTAGAGCAGAGGGACGACCGATTGCAGGCCAACTTTAGATTTTAGCGGCTCTGATTTCATTTTTCAAAGGGAGGAAAGAGTTTAACTTTTTATAAAGAGAATCATAATTCATCAAAGTCAAACTGGGGTAAATGGTGGAAATTGATACTTTTTTTAGTTTCAGGCCTTGCACGAATATTTTGGAACCTGTGACTCAAAATCTGTAGAACTTGCTTTGATTTTTGTACAAACCACAACAATATGCGAAAACTTGGATTCTTAGAATTTAAACATTAGAACAACTACTTCTATACATACATGTGAAATCATGTAGCAGTACTTTAATTACATAGATTGTGAACGGTGTAGGATTTTTGCAACGTTTTGAAATTCAGATCGGGATGAGGAACTAACTGCTTAAATTGGATTGGTATTCTTTGGAAGCAGATGAATTTACCTATTTACAGATCACGAATGTACTCATCAGACAAGAATTTGCTTAAAGTTAAACTTATACAAACAGAATTATTGTACTGTCCGGTGTGCAGAAATCAATTTTATCTCTTTAACTTCAATAACCTTCTCACAGAAAAACCAATCAAATCCTTGATTTCTCGACATTTAAAAATAAAACTACCTGATCCTGATCACCCAAAAGGTTCACCTCACACTACCATTAAACTTAAAAACTTCCTTGTTCCGAATTTGTTGCAGACTAATCAATAAAAAAGCAGGGGTGACACTTGAAACTCATTTTTCATCTTTTTGACATTTCCTCTTAAATTTTAACTCTTTCGACGCACTCTACCATCTCCCATCCATCCAACCATTTCATGATAATTCGTGTGACGAGGATTGTAACATCATTTCAAACACCCTTAAAACTGAACCTCATCTTCCGCACCTCTTTTCATTTCACACAGTTATAATTGGAATTGGTATTCTCAATTTGTAAAGACTTGTATTCATCGATAATCATACATTCGAATGGTCAAACTTAAAAAAATCAAACTTAAAAAAATGTTAAAAAACTAAAACATCATCACTCATCAGTGGTCCGACGGGCATTACAAAATTTAAAATCGTCCTTTCGGCTTAACCAACAAGGCAAAGTAGTGACGAAAATAAGGATCACACCATTTTATGCTATAACCCATCTACGCCCAATTCGGTTTACTCTAACATGGAATTTTTTAATGCGGACATTTTTTTATAAACAGAATCACAATTCAAAATTAAAGGATTTTCTGTGTGACCCAATGTGTGACCAGTCAGTTCAACTCAACCAAAGTTGGATCACCTAACAAACAAAAAACTACACTTACTTCTTTGTCCTCGAGAAAGTTTCTCAGTTTAAACTTTAAACTTTGGTCTCATCCTAAAATAACTGTCCTAAAATAAAAATAAAGCTGATTGGGTTAGACAGGGATCGATTAGGTGAATTGAATTTATTCAATCGGAAAAGCTTTGCATGAATGCAGAGGTTGATCAGAGACCGTTATGTGATTTTACAAAAAAGGATTGCCCCTGAAATTTATTTAAAATAGAATGGCTTCGATTTAAACGATTTATAAAATCAATCACAACTCAGACTTCAAATTCAACTCAATCTAATCCGATAGAAGCTGACTATGAGTTACTTGCAGGAAATGCATGCAACCAATCAGAAACATTAGCATTTTTTGTTGATACAATCATCCCCAAGAATCAATCAAACAAGGAACGAAAAATGGCTAGACTGACTGTGACTGACTTCACCAAAAGTTTAAAAAAAGGATTGTGCTTGATTCTGTGATGCATTGCATCCCATTCAGCAAACTTGTACAGCTTAAAGTTTGTTGACACTTGGTTTCATTGTTGTACGCTTCGAATCCGCATTGTAAGAATAGGAATAAAAATGATCCACAAATGAGCTGAAATGAGCAAATGTCAACTCGAATATTTCATTCCTTTAAATTCCAATCCAATGACGGAT
>JAAXNX010001973.1:0-15249 GCA_036491905.1 Folsomia manolachei
ACCGCTTCAAGAAGAAAGTTCAACGGATTAAATTGTATTTTTTATTTATTTATTATTTGTGCAACAAAATTTGTACAATATAAAGTTAGCTACTTGTAATTCTTATAAAAATATAAAATGACTCTTAAAACTCTTTTGCAGACATGAAACTATAAACTGCTTGCAATCGCTGTAAATTAGTAATTTCCTGTTCACTCCAAATACTTGTCAATCTTTTATTATTATTTACTTAAGCTTTGTTTAATATCGCTGTTTCTTTCCATAATTCTCACTGAATTGATAATACTCTTGTGCAGCTCGGACCAATTCCTCATCTTCGTCCTCATCCTCATTTCGTCCATACACATCAAATCCAAAGTTCTTTGTTGCTTTCGTACTGCTGTGGTCATTGGGCTCATAATAATCTTCAGGTTGATAATAAGGTGTCGTGGAAGTCCTGGTGGTTGGTTTTCTCGTGGTTTGGACAGGGGCGTAAGTTGTAGTTTTGGGGATTTTTTGGAAATTTTGAGCCTCATAAACTTCCGGTTGACCATTATTATTGAGTTGAGCAGTATTTTCAAGATTGGCATTATTGTTGTGATGATTGACCTTGATCTTTTTGCGAATAACTCTACGCGTCACAGGTCTTGGAGTTGTTTCTTCATAAACTTGTGGATCTAGTTCGGCAACTGGTGCAGGTGGGGGAGTGGACGTTCCCTTAGATTGACCATTATATTTAACGGCCGCCTCTAGAAATGCGGAGAATGGCCTTGGAGTGTAAAAGAGGGTGGGTCCTTTAGGAGTGGGTCTGACTCTGGGGACTGGGGCTGCTGGAGTGACATTTTCAACTGGTTCTGAAACTCGTGGCTCCGCGGTTGTTGGTGCCTGACTAATTGGTTGGTGTTGGTGATGCCTTTGATGGTGAATTTCTTTGAATATGTTGGTATTGTTGTTGAGGAGCCCTTGAAGTAGTGGTGGTGGTGGTAGGTGTTGGATAAGTCTCTGTAGTCGTTGTTGACTTTCGAGCCACAATAACTCTGACTGGTTCATAGTTTCGGTCTCTGGTATAAGTCTCTTCGGACTCTGAATGGGACGCGGATGGACTTGGAGTGGTCAACTGCCTGTTTCTGGGATCCTTGATTTTCAACCCTGCAGCAACCACTAACCTGAAAGAGACAGCATCGAATTTTTCTAAATTTAAGAAATAAAAATATACTCGAACAATCATACAACTACCAACCGTTTGATGGCTGGTTCATGAATTTCTTCGGCCGTCAGATATCGTTCAGTTGTGGTCGTTGTGGTACGAGCAGGTTCTTGGTATTGTCCCTGTTTAACTCGATGCGTTCTGGTGGGGACCTTTTCAACTTCATCAAAGCTAGACTTCAAATGAACATCACCCTTGGGGGGCTGGGTAGAATAAGTTTGTTGAGCATGAGCATGAGCATGAGCAACAGGTCTGGCCGTGGAATAAAATTCTTGAGCCAAGTGTGGAACGGGAGCCAAGTTATTAAAATAAGCTGGTCTTCGACTCTCTTCAATATGGTCCTCCAAATCGTCAAAGTTAACGGAACTTCTTGAAGCGAACTTGATTTCACCATGTTTTCTTGGCGTTGAATGTCGAAACTTTTTCGAGTCTACGGCAGAAGGTGGTGGACCGGATTTAGATGGCTTGTGTTGAACTGGGACCTTCTTTGGTGGGACAGGCTGTTGCTGTTGGCGAGGTTGTTCTTCGGAAACAGAAGGTTCCTCTGGTTGCTGGTAAGATGGTTGATGTTGTTGGGAAGGTCGTCTTTGTTGGGGTTGCTGTTGTTCATAACTTTGTGGGGCTGGAGTTTGTCGAGGTTCTTCGTACCGGCGTTGTTGCTGCTGATTTTGAGATTGCTGGGGTCGATGTTGTTGCTGTTGTGGGGTTGGTTGAGGTCGATGTTGTTGCTGCTGGGGTTGTGGTTGACGGGGCTGTTCTTGGTGGACGGGAGTTGCGGCTGCATTGTTCTTAGACTGGCCATTATGCTTGACAGCCGCCTGGAAAAAATGGAAAAATCATGATATATGATATATGAATATAGGCGAAGCTCCACGCCAATTTTTTCATTTTTTTTATAAAATGACTGGAAAAACTTAAATAAGTGGGTTTAATACCTCTAAGAAGGCGGAGAATGGTCGTGGCGTGTATGGCAGAGTTGGACCTTTTGGCGAAGGCCTGACTCTTTGCACAGGCGCTGGGGACGATTGGGCTTCATTCTGTGGGGGCTGAGTTGGAGCAGGCTGTTGCTGGGGTCGGCTTTGTTGTTGTTGTTGATGACCTTGTTGAGGTCGGTGTTGGTGTTGTTGATTCTGATGCTGTGGTTGGGACTGCTGGGGTCGGTGTTGATGTTGGTGGTGATTTTGATGGGGCTGCTGAGGTTGTTGATTTTGTGGGATTGAAACCGTCTTGGAAGAGACCAGGCCGGGTGGAGGAGCCTTGCCTGCACGTTCTGCAGCCAGTACGGATTCAGCATATTCCATAAGAATATGAGGAGGAATTGTGGCTCCGGGTGGAAGAGGTCCAGGAAGTCGAAGGACAATCACGCGCTTCTTTTCTGGGACGGGACTACCATTTGGAGGTGGTGGGGGTGGTGGGTTATTGTGTGAGGGTCGGGTTGGTGGTGTGGGGGCGACGTAGTTGCTATTTTGTTGGGATGCAGTTGGTTGTCTTCTACCCTGGGGGACTTCGTAATTTTGGGGTCTGTACTGGGATTGGGCCCGTTCATAATTTTGAATCACTTTTAATGCTTCAGCTCTTTTTTGTTCCTGGTCTCGTTGTTGTTGGGAATTTTGTTGAGGTCTATTTTGAGAGTTTTGATTTTGAGGCCGAGAGGATTGTTGTTGGGTTTGGGGTTGGGATTGAGATTGTTGTTCATATGCTTCAAGAATCTTTAATGCCGAAGCCCGTTCTTCCTCGTCCTGTTGTTGATCACGGGTTTGCTGGGGTGGACTATTGTTGTAATTTTGGTTTTGAGGTCGTTGTGCCGGTTGCTCGTAATTTTGACGGTGAGATAATTGCTGACTATGTTGTTGGGGTCGGGGAGAGGATTGATGTTGGGGCTGGCGTTGCTCATAATTTTGGGGTCGTTGCTGCTGTTGTTGGGGTTGATGTTGTTGGACGGGTTTTTTATGAGAAGTAGGGGGTGGGGGTGGTAAATCGTTACTGGTGGCTTCCTCGTAGGCTGCTCCTTCTTTGGGTGGAGGACCCTTGTACAGCTCGGAATTAGCGGCGTAGTTTCTTGCAACCTCTTCTGGATCACAGTTTACGTTGTACCACCAATCACAAACCCGCTTGTCTTGGCTGTAGATGGTTCCATTTGTACACAGAAAGCTTTGTTGGACACCAGACTCGTCGCATATGTGCCACACTTGACAGCTTTCGAATTAAAACCAAAAACCAACAATAAAATAAAAAAAGCATGCCAAATACAGTATGTCATAATCAAACTACCGAAGTTCCGGATCAGCGTAAAATCCTGAAAGTCGAAAGTTGGACAATGAATCCATTCCATTGTTTCCGTTATTATACTATTTATTTGATTCTTTATTACCTGGAATTCTGCCATGACAGGAGAATGCAGATTTTGGGATTTTGTCATATATAGGGTAGTGTGTATCCGCACTTCCTATAAGCAAACGAAGGGTACTTATTCAGTCAACAGTGTAAATACCTCAGGTACATCTGGAATTGTCTGATAGTTGATTTTATATAGTACCTGGAATGACATTGACACCATTCGGGTATTCCGTTGACCTCTCAGATTGTTGCAGAGAATTCGGCAGGTTCATCTTCCTTGAGGGCTTCTTCGTAGTCCCTTTGTTCTACTCCGGCTGTAAATCATCCACATTGTTTAACATCCATTTTTTTTGTAAGATGCTTAAAACGTTTGGCACTGATATAATTTTAAGCTAATTAAATCTCATAATCAAAGAAGAAGTGTGAGGCCAATCAAGAAATCAGCACCATTGTCCTTTATAAAATGGTCGCTTTGCCATTGCTCCACAAAACGCAAATAATTTGCTTTTGATTTTGGCAAGGGATAAAAATCAAGGGTTTTATACCACAAAAATTAAGGCAATCTAAAAACACCAAGGGTAGGAAAATAGCTGATCAATCAGTCCACTAAGTTGGAGCATGTAATGAAAAGCTGTGTGGAATTTAAGGCATAAATAATCAAACATCTCTTTCTTTCTTGACCTTGCCTAATAAAACAGGTAATTGTTTATCGCTGCTTCTTCCTTTGTGATTTATTTTATTGATCCAGTCTACAAAACAACTAATCATTCAGCCCAGAAAACTGATCTGCTTTGATTTGATTTCATCCATGAAGGAAGATGAATTCATCTATGCAGATCATCTTTTACACGATTTATTAACTTGATGCACTTGATTTGATCTGATTTTTATGATGGCATTATTGATGAGATCTTCATCTATCTAATAGGAGCAACTTGGACAAAAAATATGCAAACAAGGCTAACAAAGAACCTTACAGTACAGTCCGTGCTAATTGCAGAACAATATGCAGGAAATCCTTTAAATTAAAAAAGAGTTATGTTGTAAATGGCATTGAGCATTTTCTATTTTTTAACTTTTTGATTTTATGAGCTTTGCATTTATCCAATAGTTCTAAATAAGGTTGCAATGTTCTTGTCCAAGAAAAAAACATGTAGCGAAGCTAATTGATGCAGAGTGTCTGAAGGATTATTGAGCAATATCTTTAGATTATAGAATGTATCATTCTAATCTCCTGCGGTGTTTCCATTCTCCAATTAACACATTAAATCACTTCATATGATAGCAAGTATCGTTTTTGTATGTTCTGCCACTCCGTTAGTCATTTAAAATTTTCCGTGTTCGAAATTCATTCAATATTTGAAGTATTGAAAAGTACGGGGAAAATAGGAAGCTTCAAATAGACATGGGTAATAATTACAATAAAAACGTAAAACAAATTAGGTCACACACAACTTCGTTAACAGTTTTTGATCCTGCGTTTTAAGCACTCGGAGAGATGCAAGGATAATGTGGGAAAAATGAGACTCGTACATTCTCAAACTGAGTTACTTGCACTCAGAGGCCGACTTATCTTAACTTTAACTTAACAAATTTTAAGTTTGGCAAAAAAATATACCAATTGACTGTGGCATTATTTTATGGATGAGTCTGCAATAAAGAAACCGAAAAAACTTACAAGCTCCCGGGAAAATCACGACTGGACAGAGGATGACAAAGAGAAGGAGGCATTTCCTTAATAAAATCCCCATTTTTACGGTAAACTTTTGTTTTATTCTAATTTAAATGTCTCCTCGCACACTATTCACAGCTACGAATTTAGTAAACGTCCAAATTTAACGGTGTCTTTTTACTGATACATTCTTGATAATGCACCCAGCACACAATAACTTGGCAGCACCCTTTGAATCCAAGTCCTGATTGGAACTGATTCCTCCTTATTTTCATGTAATCTCTTCACTATTTACTTTCGATATTCATACACATCGTCATCTCTTTCGACTCATTGGACCCATCATAAAATATGGACCAACAATAAAATGCAATGCAATCACTAAAATAGCACAGGATGGGATGATGAGCAAAGAAGATTCCTCTCATCTACCTTGCCCTGAGCAAGAACGAGTCATGTAGTGCATTCAGCATCTTAATGTTGGTCACTCAGCCATCATAGATTATGATGGTGCATTGTGTTATGTGAATAATATTCTTTACTGTATCCGCATGTGCATTGGGTTATATTACATGATCGAATTGCAATTTGCATTGTGACGCCAGTGCAAAAAAAATTGCAGGAGGATTGATAGCAATTTCTTGAATGGAAGGATAAGTCTTGTACAACATTAGAGTTGAATGAGAGAAATAATGGGACATTGTTGTTCACTCAACAGCGAGCTACATCAAGTTATTGGGAAGTTTTGAGATAAGACAAAAACGTGATCGCGTGGATGATGCAACGGGAGAGAAGACGAGTTGGGATGGGAGATAAAGGAAATATTATGCATCTTGGAATTTTGAATTTGGTTTGGATACCCTTGTACATTAGGTTGGAATCTCAGTTATTGAATGGAAACGTCGAAATTGTAATCACTGGTCAGTTTTTTAATTTTTGGAATTGACGTTTTTGGAAAGGATTTTTCCGGGTAATTATTGAAATGCAGCTAAAGTTTTTGAATTCATCCGTATATACTAATCTTCTGAAATCATCCTTCTCGAAGTTCGGTCACTAATGGCTAAAAATGTATGAAAAAAAACAATTTGAATGCTGTGCTATTAATTCACGTTTTCTCATGATGATCAGGACTACTGATTAATTATATTATTTTTAGACTGCATTGCGATGGGGGTTGACTGAATATTAAAATAATATCCATTAAGGTAACTACATTCAGTGATCAACATTTAATTGATTTTGGTTTTTCATCCAACTGTTTTAGTGCAACTTCTTTTCACTTCACTGGCCCTAATAATTGCAATTCCTTATTTCATGTCTACTTTTATTCACACTAGACTTTAGCTTACTGCAGGAATAATTATAATGTTTTTATTTTTTTTAAACAAGTCCCTGGGAATCTTTGTAATAAGTTTTGGACTTAATTGAATATTTTGAAGGTATAGCACGTTCTGATGTACAATATGCAGTATTCAACAAAGGTTTCGTTGAGTCTCCTCACTGTCATCGCTATCCTTGGCTTGATTTAACTTATAAAATTGTAATTGGATAGGATAGGTCTGTTCCATTAAATTTGCATCACATCTTCTTCCAAATGTCAAAACAAGACGAAGGGTTCCCATAATAGGAGTTGCAGTTTCATGCATCAATATCAACATCCAATTATATTATGAATCAAAAAGCAGAAACAAAGGCAAGATTTTGATGAGGATAAGTAGGCAAATTGCTTTATAAACGGAGAATACTTCAAGGCTCAAGGCTAGTTGAAGTAAATAAAGTTGCGTCCAATTCAATCTTGAATGATGAACAATGTATGGATTCAAATGACGACGCGAACTTTAAAAAATAAGCAAGATTTTTTTGTATTATTCAGTTTTACAAATGGCTTAACTTAGCCCTTGCCCTGCAACCAGAAGCTAAACTATTTGTGAACTAATCCATCATGGTTCAAAATTGAATTTGAAAGATTATTTTGAAATAACAATCTAATCTTCCCTGATCTTCGAATTTCCATACAAAACTCCGGAAATGTATTTATTTCCGAGCTCATTAATGAATGTCATTCATATTTTTGGGACAATTTACATTCTTTCTTACAATGATGAATGTACAAGTGAATTGTTAACACTAATCCTACTTGTCTGTCTATCTCATGCCATGCATCACATCTATTTATAGCAAATTATTAATTTTAATCTTTTTGATTAACTTTCTTTTCCATTTAATATATTTAAACCGTAGTTCAGCAGCAGATTATCTACTTGATTGAGTAAAACATTCCATTCCATATTTAATTCTGTCAAAATCATTTTTGCTACAACATGACGCACCTTCAAGTTGTCGTGATAGGTTAATTTCTGTCTCTCGGTGGTTAATAAAAGTCCGAGGAATTAGGGGGGAACAGAAAATAACTGAATTAGTCAATCATACTCTTGAGTGTTAGTGAGATGGCATTTCAAAATATCAGTTGAGTTATTGGCGTTAATTGTGTCTTGCATGTTTAGATCTTATTGATCAACTGTTTCGTGTTAGGTTTCGTTGACTGTCTGTCAGTCAGATGTGGTCAAACGCATCCTTCCATGTGGCCAATAATGTGTCAATCACCTACCTTACGACGTTATTTTAGATTACATTCAGATAATGTGGACGATAATGGGCGATTGCGACTTAAATAAGTTAGTCAGTGATCTGATCGTAAACGAAACCACTCGGACACTAGCCACGAAGAAACAGCAACCAACAACAATAAAATATGCAATAATTATGGATGTCAAGACTTGGATTGGTTGAAAGATCAATAGTTCATCTTCATCGCCTTAATACATTCAAATTACGGTGTGGTAAAGATTGAGTCATTTGAGGAAGAAGACGAGATATGGCTAGAATCGTCATTTGCTAAAGGAAACAAGAAAGCAATAAAAAATGGAACTTTAATTTGGTTGCTGCTAGAAGAACTTTTTAATGGATTAAGATTAAAAATAAGATTGTATAAAATATGTGCCATTTATTCAGGTATTAAAGTAATTTACGGTATAAAGACGGAAATAATGTGTAAAAAAAATAGCAAAATGGAAACGTTTTGCTTATGGGAAAGGTTTACTAACCCCACCCCATTAAGCAAAAATTCAGAAAGCATCGTCAATAATTTTATTGAGATTTGTCACATCCTTTTACAAAACACAAATTTGTGGTGGATGCCCTGTCATATTTATTGTCCACTCCTACTTTTTACACCTTTAACCTCGATTGCAGACATAAACCCATTCAAAATGGCAACAACGAAACGCATTCAAGTATAAAAATGCAAATCGTTGTGCATCTTCCTCTACAAATGCATCAAAGTCATGTAATGTTGTCGATTGAGTTGTGGAGAGACAGTGAGTGCATGAGCAAGGCTGATTTTGAATACTGTTGTGCTAGATTATTGTGATAATACAATTAGTGTTTTCGTACTTTTTAGACTATGGCTCAGGCAGAATTACACATTTACGCATACATTAAAATTTGCATAGAATTGCATTACAATTATGGCGGTGTGTCGAATACTTACGCCACCCTCCGCCTGCTAAGTGAGCATTATTCAATTCAACAGTAAACTAATCGCCAAATGTGATCTAGTGGTTTTTGTAACACTAACACTGACAATCACCCCAAAAGAGACAACTTCCTGCAATTTTACTGGCTTGGGTAACAAAGTCAACATGACATTTTATTAGCCGATCCGTCTGACGCAACTTAACCCCATCTTCTTAAATTCTTACCTCGTTCCGCGTTGATGATGATTTAATAAGCAACTCTTATACGTGGAAATATTTATTGCTTATAGATATTTATTTATATAGTAATTACAATATTTATGTCTTTATTGCTCATCTTGTTTAATAAATTAACAAAAGTAAATTGAAAAAAATTGTCGTAACTTTGCATTGGCATGCAGGCTTCATTTGAAAGGCATGTGAGGTTGAATAGATATTGAATATTTTTGGTCTTCAATATTGAGAAGATGAGATTGAATACAAAATAAATTTCATAAGGATAAGGTGAGGTTTTGAGTGTGTTTCACTATGGAACAATCCACAATGAGACATCTTTTATCGTCTTCGTGCTAAATAGTTGAGTAAGAAATTTTTGTATGAATATGAAATCCATTCTGTAATAATTATGCATGATTTAAATTTGACATTGATCGCTAGACCGAGCCCTGCCCTGCATGATTGCACATCCTGTTAATTACCTCTTGGGGCAGTATTACAGAATCTAATGCAATTTGCTGACGGCGGAGGTTGGAATGGGTTGGATGTAATTATACAAATTTGATAAAATTATCAGCTACATTTGTCAATTTAATTAAACCTTTGGAATTTATTTACGACCCACTTCTTTCGCTAGAGCTGTAGGTGAAAAAATTACATTTAGTTATTTTTGGGTCGTATTTGGCTTTTATTTGTGTGAGCAACTTCTACATACTTTCATTTTTATTAACACGATTTTTGGCTTTGGCATTCGAATTTGATCAAAATTCTTCCAAATCCAATGCTAATCAATGAAAAAAGAATGTCCACATTTTTGGATATGTTAAATTAACAATGAATTGAATGACATGGATCCTTGCCTGACAGAAGGAGGATGAGATGACTGACCCATCTTCAACGTGAATGCGTTTTTGAGAGTATATTGACACATTTAATTGCGATTTGTGTTTCCACTCTTAAAACAAACCTGTTTCTGTATTTCTTCACAAACTGACTGGGCCAAAAAATGTAATTTGATGTAATTTTTTATTTAACTTTTTACATCTTTGTTGTTTTTATTTCAACGAGTAGACATTGATTCGATATTAATAGGAAACTTGCTTACTATGTGGCAGGAACCGTTTTGGGTTACCTTTGCCTAGTTTTGACAATGCCAATGAAGATAAGTGTGTAGAGTGGTAAAATAAATATTATTTTATTATGACGGAGAATGGCGATGACATGGTTTCCTCAAATATCACTGCATTTGATATGATTACTGTATTTGATTATTAGCAGCTTTCGAGTTGGTTTGCAAAATAGTTTGATAATGCCAAATTGTTGTGTGTAGGCGCCGTTCAATAAGTGCGTTAATATGCCGGCATGCAATTAAGTGAAACAAATTAAACACTGAAATTCTATTATAATAATTATCACGAAATTTGCATTGTATGATTTTAGTGAGGAATAAGGCTAATTTCGTGTTAAAGCGGTGAGAACAATTAATCATGGGTGGATTTGATGTCATTTCATTTTCGTTAAAATAATAATAAAACAATACAAAATATAATTAACTGCCATGTTATACAACTTTGTAAATCTTTAAAGTGTTTTTTTTTCTTTTCTTGCAAATATGTACAAATTTTGTACTCTAATTTAATACCTTCTCTAGAATTAAAGCCAGGAAATGGTTTGAGCATGTCCTCATTGTGATTGAGGGAATCTTCCTTCATCTTAATTTCATAGCGTGAAGCTATTCTATGAAATTTGTGTGTGCTATTATTCTGTGCAGTGAACTCTTTGATAAAAACTAATGGATGATAATGATCATTAGTTAGAATCAATTGAATGAATATCAAAGTACATGAAGTTACTCTGTGAAGAATACACAGAGATGAGGATAAGAGTGAAAGGACATTAGTTTGCTTTTGCTTCACTTCATTCTTCAGTTTGATTTGCTTTGCATTAGTGGCAGTCACAAAACAAATTGAAATCATTGTTTCAGATCAAATATCACTCAAACCATTGTCTTTGCTCATCACCTCACTCGCATATTTTGTCAGGTTGCTCTCTAGCAAAGAGATCTGACGAATGGCATAATTTTAAGTCGTGGTACGACGTGGCGAGTGTGGAGTCACGACATCAACCTAAAAACTGATAAGACACCGTAATAAGTTAGACTGGCCAGTGCGGTGGAGTGATATTAAAAAGGAGAAAAATGACGATGTAAAAACTGATGAATTGATGAATGAGGGAAGGAGAATTGAAGGAAGAATGAAAATGAAATGAACCCCAGCCAGAGATGGATATCAAAATAAAATTAATCCGTGCCAAGTAAAGTTATGGCTTGGTGGTGGCAGACATCGGCACTATTACAGATGATGTACACAACGAGAAGATCATTTGTAATTTAATTGCAGTTTGGTAATTTTAATTACAAGCAGAGGTATGCATGAATGCGATCTACGGAGGATATGTTTTCTAATTGCGCATGAATGACAGCAAATACTTGTATGCCGAGAAATTTCTCGGAATTTTAACATTTCTGATGCTCCATTTCAAACAATTTTTTTAATTCCAAGTTTTATGGTGCAATGCGTATATGAGCCAAACAAAAATGAATATAATTAATCGGCGTTGCCGATCTATAATTTGACTACAATATAGTAAATAACGACACTAACACTACCAAACACGAAGACAAGTTAATTACTGTAATCTACTGTTGTAATCTACTATCTGTCTAGGTTGTTAGCTAACTAACTCTGCACATCCTCACACTGAAATGAAGAGGAAGATCATATTTTAATTTTTGGGTAATAATATGTCATGCAATAATGTTAGTTCATAACAACTATCGATCCCCAGGTCACATAGCCCACTTCCTGGATTTGTGATTTGTTACAAAACTAGGATTAGATGGAATGCAGGCAGATTATTCTATTTTTGGTCCCATTTTCGTTTCGCATGTAGAAACAAAGGTTTATTTCGCGTTTTTACGATTCTTATAATATTGTAGAATCAACTTTGAATTAATTGGATGGAATGTTTATTCTAACAATTTAAATTAGATTCGTTCTTCATCGTAATCAGGAAAGTACAAAGATTCCAGCATTTCTAAGAAGTAATAAAAATATTGTCAGCTTCTGCCATGTAATTCAATTTAGGTAGCTTAAACTAACAAATTAAATCTTGAAATAGAAACCTGTTCTAGAGTTTAATTCATTGCATAATCCTACTATTGAGTTGAGCTTTTCCAAGAATCCATAAAAGTATTTTTACAAAAATTAACCAGGATTGCTGTTTTTTGTAAAACCAGTGTTCATTTTACATAAATACTTGCTTAATTGATCGTAATTAAGCACATTTTGAATATTAAGTGTTTTATGTCAATCGTAAGAGATCTCGGGTATATAAATGGATTTGAGGTCTGGATTGATATCCAAACCTTCAGTCCCGTCAAACACAGTTATCAGTTCCAAGTATAATAATTATGAAGCCTTTAACATGCTTGCTGCTAGTTGGCATTACAGTTTTTGGTAAGTTTTTTTATAGTAATTGAATATCTGCTGTATAGTTATATTACAGAATTCTACTAATATTTTAAAAAAATCCATATTAATTTTCAGCTCATGCTGCCGTTCCCGGAATGAAAGAAGTTGCCCGAGTAGGAAATAAAATATATTTCATCGAAGCCAATGTCGTGAAAGAAACGGACACACAAAGAGTTGGGAGGATGCTGTCTCGTTTTGCAACGGGAAAAATCTTAACCTGGCCAGCTTTTTGAACCAAGAGCAATTCGATGGTTTGTATAAATGGCACAAGACCTTTGGCCCTTCGGGTAAGTGACGTTTCTCACTTAATTCAACTGACTCCCATTTTGTAATCATTTTCTTTTGAATTGAAAAACGCAGTTTACATTGGAGCATCGGACAAAGAGAGTGAGGGGACTTGGTACTGGCATCAGAACTCTAACCGAAAACCAATAAAATATTCAAATTGGGGAGAAAATGAACCACAAACTGGAGAATACAACAGTTGCTCTTCAATGAGCAATGACGGAAAATGGCGAGCAAGTTACTGCGATGTAGCATATGCTCATGTTCTTTGTGAAAGTATGGTTTGAAATTAGTAGAATTAAAAAAGTCAAAACTTAAACTAATGCACTCCAGAGAAAATAAAAATTCCTTTAAAATGTGTATCACATTTCGTTAATGCGGTGGCAAAATCTTGCGAATGGAATGTTTCATTACAAATTCCCGATAANAAACTAATGCACTCCAGAGAAAATAAAAATTCCTTTAAAATGTGTATCACATTTCGTTAATGCGGTGGCAAAATCTTGCGAATGGAATGTTTCATTACAAATTCCCGATAAAATTACTCAATTAATTTGTAGGTTGAAAATTCATTTTATTGCAAAATTTCATGTGAAAATGTGCAAGTAACACATTCTTGTAAACATTCCCTCTTGTTTAATTAATTGTTTCTGTCAGTATTATCTTTACTTATGTTCCATACGCTGGCAACTAATTACTTGCCGATACATATGACATGATGAAGATGGCTCAACAATGCAGTTTGAACAAACCAAGTTGGCATTAACCACAACAATGACAGCACCAGTATGAAAAAGATGAAACACCCGTTTTCTCATTATGTAGATTTTATTGAATTATGCTAAACAACATAGAATCACAATAAATACTGAATTATATTTTGCAATACTCGAAGGCTTGGAAAAAAACACAGGGAAGATGAGACATAATCATACCCAATGAAGACTAACATTAAAATAGAACATAAAACATTGCAGATAGGCAGGCAAGCATAGTTTTATGCACATGCTGTGTAAGTAACAAATGTATAATTAAATGGGGCAACCATTACAATGGAATTGATTTGATTTGAATTTATTGGCATTTCCCATTACATTTAGCTTGTGCCAAAAATTAATGAGTGATGTTGGGTGTCTGCATATTAAGTGGGTATATAATTAAACAACTGAGAAATTCGTAATTTATGGGGTTTATAGTTAGTTACAAATGCTAAATGATGTTTTGATACTTTTTGATGTTTTGTTCTTAAAAGTACATTAAGAAATTTTGTCATGTCAGATGGGTTTGAATTTTCTAAAACCATCTCAAGTTTTCAAACAACAAAATGGAATTTGGGAAGTACTTACATATATCTTTTATTATGCATGCAGTTGCATGATTTTGAATAACCTCGCATGTCTATTGTGTTATAGAAGTTTGTACCACTATGAAAGAATTAATTTTTCTTAGGTGAGGGAAAAGTAACCAACGACAACCCCAAAGGGAGGTCTGCGGTTACGGCGAAGCCTTAGTATGCTTTCAGACGGACCCCCTGAAACTTTAGACAAGGCTGCAGCCAAAACGGTTGACTTTAGAGAAAAAGTCTTCAAACAAATCGTGCAGACAATTCTGAGGAGCAGCGGTTTTTCAATTTTTATGATGAAAAAGTTTCATGCAAAACTGTCAAATTTGACTTTGAAACTTTATAATCAATGTTTGACCCACTTCTTCAAAATGACCATGACCTCTCATATTGAAAATATTGTGCGCACGCTAATTCTGCACATTTATCAAAAAACAGAACCAAAATCGGTTAAGAATTCGCAGAGTTTTCCCTTTCACTTCTGTAACCACACCCACCGATACCATCATTTCCAGTAACAACCCGGGTTCAGAGCGTTATACGAGTAAAGGGCAATTTGATTAATTAACTAAAATGAGTTACACAAATAAACGAGCGCTTTTATACGTGTATAAGTAATTGATACATTGATTCTTCATTGCCAACGCCGATTACTATTCAGTATTCCAATTTTCTTTAAAAAGCACTTAAAAACTAAAAATAAACAAATTAACAAAAAAAGCGTACTTAGGTTCGGGAGGGATTAAAAGTAAAAGAAAACAAGGCATGTGCCATGCAGATTAGTTCGTGCTTTCCATCACCGCAGGCCAATAATTTTCAAACCATTTACCGTCGTTCAATTGTTAACTTATGTCTTGGTATTGTATGCAATGACCGCAGTTCTTTCTAGCATATTTTTGTACGATATTTTTTACAATTATATACACCAATTACTTTGTAGTTTAATTCATTATGTACTCGTACGATTCTTGAAATTTTATGATTTTTGATGGAGTCATTTGTTTCCAGATTTAGTCTAGCATTTGATCATAAATGATGCAGAACTGGCTTCGGTCAGCGCAATGCGAAAATTTTTGGCCTGCGGTGATGAAAAGCACGAACTAATCTGCATGGCACATGTCTTGTTTTCTTTTACTTTTAAT
>JAAXNX010001974.1:0-15249 GCA_036491905.1 Folsomia manolachei
ACCATATGCCGGAGTTTCAGAAACGCGGGTTTAAAATTACTACAATTAATTGGGTATTAAAGTTTCCAAGTCCATCGCTACTGGAATGACTAGCAGTAGTCAAGCAAGTCAGTCTGTTATCTTTCCTGGCCTTTTTGCGAGTGATCCGATTTTAATATAATTCCTCTATAAAATCCTTCTAATATTTCTCAACCATATGCCGGAGTTTCAGAAACGCGGGTTTATATTTAAGACATTTTGTTGGGTACTAAACTTTTACAACATGCAGATTACACAACACCTATGGGTTTCGACTCTCTATAAGTCCATGGCGGGTCGCTACTCCGCTCATCAGGGAATCAGACAGATTCCTACCCACCGCGATATCTAAAGACCCATGCGTCATCTACCAATGGGTACTGGTAACGTAATGAAACGTTACCAGAGCAGTTTGTATGCCGTGTTTCAATAGGTCATTCAATATACATTCGAGATACATTCAAATTATTGTTTAAAAGAAAATAAAGCGCGTAAATAACTTGCAAAACTCGTAACGGGGGGCTGTGGTTTGGTTCCTCTGCTCACTCCTTGCGACTTCACATTCTGTATAGAAAGAATGAAAGACAAATTAAAAATAATTCATTTCATGCAGTATTTGTTCTTGTTAATAATGTAAATTAAGGAAAATTCAACACCTTTTTGCAGTGTTTGGTAACTCGAAAGTGAAACCACAAGAATTAAGCAAAGGAACCAAACCACAGCCCCCCGTTACGAGATTTGCTTAATTCTTGCGCTGTTATTACAGATTCACAAATACATGCAACATATCAATTTCATAGTCGTGTCCTAATTTCCAGGGTTAGACGTAATTCCGTTACAAGTGAATATTGGTAATCGAAGTACGCAACAATTGCCTAAATCCTGGCATGTCAGATTCAGTGAAATCAAATTTAGAATTTGTTGATAAAAGATCCACAAACTTGAAGATGTACACTCCACAATCATAACTGTTTTTCTGCATGGTACTTTCTGGAAGGTTGAACAAGTTTGTCCTCCATTCTTCGGTATTATTTCTTCCATACAAGTCATCAAAGAATAATAAGAAGTCGGCTATTTCCTGTGCAGATAATTATAATTAAGTACTATCAGAAATCAGTGATATAAAAAATAATCGTGTGGCTTACTTGGATATTTTCTTGCTGAGTAAACCAATTCATTGAGTCGTAGAAAGTCACTTTCATTGTTCTTCTATCCGCCACAATGACTGTCCAGTGACCATTTAGGCAACGAGGAAACACCATCAATGTTGCAGCCGTTTCCAACTCCTGGACCATATTAATGTCATTAGTAATTCAGTGGTATGTTACATAGCCGTATTAAATTATTCCACTGTACCCAGTTTTTCGCTTCCCAATTTTCGTTTCTTTGTAAGTGTTCAAAAAAGTGTGCTCCAAAATTCTGAACTGTAATCATATTATTTTCCAAGTTTCTCAAACTGATAAGTTCTAAACTGGCATCCACGATCTAAAATTATTAATCAGAATATTTTATTGAAAAATAATTCAGTTTTTTATGACTCTAGCGTAATTACCGAATCCGTTAGCCAAGTTCTAGTTGATAGCGACGCCATATCTGTAGGGTATATATTTATGTTGGAAATAACCAATACTGGAGGATGTTCGGAAATTATTCTTTGCCGGGATGGTTTAGTCGAACGCTTTGGATGTGTGTCCAGTATTTCCAAACTCCGATTGGCCGAAGTTTTTTCATCAAATATGACCGGTCGTTTCCTCAATTCCTCCATAGCTTTCATTACTTTGTCATTTGGACCAGGAGGTTCTGGAGGGATGAACTCTCCATCAATGTATAATCCAGCTAAAGTTGTAGAACGAGAGAAGCCAACATATACTGCCCGCCTTGGAATACACCTCACTCCGCCAGTTTTGGTTGCATATTGCATGCTGATGACGACATCACTAAAAGTTGAACCTTGTGCTTTATGGATAGTAATGGCTTCAGCGGGTATGAGCGCAAACTGTGAACGAACAACCTCAAGTTTTCTTCCAGGCCAACTGTGAATCATCCGGCTTTCTTTACTGATGGGCACCCAGTCCCATTGTTCTGGGTCACCTTTGCTATGAATTTTGTTAATTCGCTTCTTCAACTTTTGTCCGACGTCCATATGAGTGAATTGCACTAAGAGCTTTAGTGGAACCTTCCGACCATTTGTAGTTTTTCCGTAGATTATTTTCCGGAGAACGCCAATTGCACCGTTCACTAAGCCATCAGACGTATCCACGTTAAGGGTCATCATGTACTTTGCTCCAATCTTGAAGTTAACTTCTAATGGTAAACCTTGAGTTTTCTTGAATGGCAAGTTTTTTGCTGCTCTTCGGATAGCATCATGATGTTCTAGTTTTCCGGTTCCTTGAACTCTGTCGTTAGCCTGTGAGATTGCTCCTTCTGTTGCCATTTGTGCAAGTGATTTTATATTCCATGATTCAACATCATCGTTTGTGTACTTCAGCCGAATTGCAGAAGGTGGCGGCGTTAAATTATTGGGTCCTATTTCACGAGTCTTGAAAAGGGCAATGTCTTCTGCGGTGCATAATCCAACTGCCAACCTGTTCAAAGCTTCAGCAAAGGGAACGTCGTCTTTCTGCCGCATGCATTCAGTCAACTCAAAGAATCGGAATTTTGGCCATAGGTAGTTGTAACCAAGAATTTGTTTGTTTGCTGATGGGTCCGCAAAGATCCAGTTGGCCATTACTGGTTCCATTTGGTTAAAGTCTCCGACCGCAGTGATTGATTTCCCACCAAAGTCTTCAGAGCTTTTGAAAATTTGCCGCAGTCTATCATCAATTTGAAAGAGATGTTCCATGCTTGTCATCGATATTTCGTCAATTATGATTAGGTCGAGATCAGCGAATTGGCAGGCAAATTTGTTCCTGGTTCCTTCATTGAGGCGTGGCATGGCACCATTGAACTGATTGAATGGCAGGCCAAATGCTTGATGTAGAGTGTACCCTCCAATGTTGAAAGCTGCTACACCGGTGCTAGCGCACAAAAGGACCTTTAGTCGAGTTGGATCTTTCCCTGGTACTTGTGCTGCGTTCCGCATGAGAGTCTGACAAATGCCAGTGATTAGCATTGATTTTCCAACTCCGGCTCCTCCCGAAACGAATTCATAAAATGGTTGAGAGTGTGACTCCGACAAACAGGTCACGACGTGATTGTGGTATTTCATTTGTTTTTCATTCAGTTTTCCAATCAAAGTGCTGTATTCCTTATCATTCATCATATTTGGCATCTTGAGTTTTTCAGCCTTCTTTCTTGTCTCATCCCCCAGCTCTAAACCAAAGTCTCCCTCTACATAAGCGCTCTGCATTACTTGATACTCATCATCCACCAAAAATTCTTCTTCAGTATCCTTGACTAGATCCTGCTCCGCTTCGTCATGAATTGACCCAATGTCCAATCGAGTATCGAACTCGGACTTAATACTTTCAATAGAATTAATATTACCTGCATATTCACTCACATATTCCTTCTCCAGCAAGTCTGTTTCTTCGTCTCTCCATGGATGATAAAGCATGAGATTTTCTCTACAAAAGTCCTCCTCGTCTTCAAGTTTTCCAAAATTCCGGAATCGAATTACTCGTGCTTTATTGCGCTTCTTTATGAAACCAGTTCCATCCATTAATGCATAAGATAGAGTTTTTTCAACATCCTCGTCATTGTTAACTTCAACTTCATCTTCATTGCAATTACCATCTTCATCTTCAATCATATCCTGATCATTTCCAGCTTTCTTTTTCGGCGGTTGTTTCTTCGAGTATGTCCACCAAGCCGCGAATTGTGCAAGAGTGCAGTCATCCAATTCTTCTGGTCTTTGGCTATAATGATGAAGAAGTCCCATAATTACGACATCAGTAGAATCCTCCGGAAGAGCATGAAGTTCTGCCATAGGTTTTGTAATGAAAACTCTTTCGGATGGACGGGAGGTGTTAATAAAAACAGAATCCCGGCTACATCTGGACAATGGCATTCCCAGGACAGAATAGGCAGCTTCTTGAGCGGAAACTTCACTGCCGTTGAGAAAGACATGAGCAAACCTTTTCAACTTATCTTTTGCTGATAGTCCCCCTGATTTGACTTCTTCGACGACTTGATTCATTAATTCGGACATCCCACGCTGAGACTTGCTGACATAAGCCGCCACATACTTACAGCAAGCATACGGATCCAAAATAAACTGGATATCCATGTTGGCTTTCCAAGATTGTGCAAGTTCCGTGTTGTAGGCGTTAAAAAAGGCGTCAGGTATGGTCCTTTTCAGAAAGACGGTAGGGCGATGGATTCCGCTGCGAACGGCCATAATAAATTCGTGCTCATCTAGTCCCATGTAGTCCAAAAAATCTTCGTGGCTTAGGTCGAATCCCTCTTTATGAAGGTATTCTACTTGAACCTTTATTGCTTGCAGATTTGAACAGGCCTTGCTTTTAACACCAGCAGGGAGATCAGAAGGGAATGGTACTAGAATCTTGGTACTAGCCATTGGTGGATACGGCATCCCAAATCTGCACTTTATGGTGTTTTTGAATTTTACTTGACAACATCTTGTGTGCTTGTGGGACTGGTGAATCACTCCTTCCACTTCTGATTTGCAAGAAACGTACTTGTCAATAAAATCTGAACACTGTTGAAATGACTCAGGGATGTCTTCGTCGAACTTGGGAGTGTCCTTCAACCAGAATAGTCCGTGCATATGTGGACTTCCTCTATGCTGGAATTCAATGCGAGTGAAATAATCCTCAACTGGATGGTCTTTGAAAATTCCGGTTTTACTAAGAATGATATGTTTCTGGCATTGTCTGAATCGATGATCAAAGTATCTGCTGCACGTGATTGGATCCCGGCGAATAAGGTCCGCTTTGGCTTCCCATGTCATTTCTTCTGCTGTGCTTTCTGTAATTTGAGTGTGGTTCAAGACGTCCATAAGAATGACAATCAATTCGGTCCACTTAACTTCAGCAGCTGATAACGTGATGAATAATGTTGGGATTCCTCGTTGTCTGATCATAGCCATCAGTGTCTTCTGTCGATCTTGCCAGTATGAAGGAGATGATCTGATATGCTTGAGCAGCTTATATCCATCGTCGTGCTGAACCAGGTTCTCAACAAATTGTTCATTAAGTAAATTACCTGCTGTTGCTTTTCCAGATCCTTTCTTTTTCCGAAGGCACAAAGAAATCTGACTAGCAATTTGATAAGTTTGAACTAATTTGAAAGAATAAAGTAGTTTAGACGGAATTGCACATCGGCGATCTTTGTTTCGTGCATCGGATTTTGCTATGTCTGTTCTTGTGATCTTGGTATCTTTCATGAGTCGACTTTTGCCACAATATATTGAAGGAAAAGATAAAGCTTCGGCGTTTGAATCCATCAATAAAGAAATTGGCCGTTGTCCTTCTCCTGGAGCAAATCTGATAGCTTCATTATTTTCCACGGCGTCCAAATCAATGAGGAGAGTTTCTTGTCCACCGGGGTTTAAACATCCTCCGTTATCAATTTCCATGTTTTCTTTTTTCATTTCTGTTTGTTCGTTCTTGTCGCATTCATCAACTACAAAATCCACAACGTCCGAGTTCATTCCTGTTAGCCATTCGTCTGACAATATGATTCCTTCTTCCTTGTACAATTCGGTGTTTGCTAGATACTGAGCAGCGTCATACACTTTCTTCGGCCTGATGGTCTCAAACATGTAAGGATTTTTGTATTCCATCTTCCTCATAAACATAAGCTGGATCACGGATGCTTCATTAAATGAGCGTGGGAGTATTGTTGCCGTCTCATTTATTGGATTGATTATGTTAATCACGTTTCCTTTCAGTCCACACTGGCGGTCGATGCCTAACTTCTGAATCATCATAAATGGAATCCTCCCAGCTACTAGTCTTTCCTCCAACTGTGTCAATCCTTTTAAAACTTCAGGAACTTCAGGGAAAGCGAATCCATTTGAGTAACAAAGTTTCGGGACTTTTCCTTTTGTTATGTGGTTGTGGCAGGTACTGCATAAATATTCTTGAAAACATAGGGATTGTGTTCTAAGTACTTGGTTAATAAACTTTGAATTAAACTTGTCCTGTAATTTTTGGCGATGAAGTATCCGCATAGTAGTATTGAAAAACAATCCATCGCAAGATTGGCATGGGGTTGTAGGACCAATTTTGATGTTTTTCTGGTATTCTGTTTCCCCACTACCCGGATCCAGCTTCCGTTTTTTTCGGGTCACATTGTTCCTAGTTTGTTCAATTTTCCTGTTTTCATTGTCTTGCCTGTCACATAACATTCACTATCTTTATAATTGTCAAAATGCTTTTAACGTATATAAAGTTATCTTACCTATATCTCCTGCGCGTTTGTGTGTTTCTAGTTTGCTCCATCTCCCGCCTTTCTTCGTCCTCTCTGGCTTTCCGGTGTGCCTCCGTGTTCCTTGTTTGCTCCATTTCCCGCCTCTCCTCGTCCTCTCTGGCTTTCCGGTGTGCCTCCGTGTTCCTTGTTTGCTCCATCTCCCGCTTTTCCTTGTCCTCTCTGGCTTTCCGGTGAGATTCCGTGTTCCTTGACTGCTCCATCTCCCGCCGCTCCTCGTCCGTTCTCACTATTTGCATATGGCTTGCTTTTGCTAACCTTTAAGTAAAAAATAATAACACATTTATTAATTCGCCATTTATGTTAAAACACCACTGAAAATACCAACCTTCTGTTTTTACTTTTCTGCAACTGCGACTGTTTCTTCAATTTCGGCATTTTGGCACTAAAGTTTTTAAATTACACTATCGCACTAAAAAACTAACCTGACTAATAATATAAATGTGTAAAACTAATATAGAGAAAACTTGAAAAAGAATCGTAGAATATCGTATGAAAAGGGCTTTGCAAGAAAAATCAGTATTGAATGACAATAAAATTTTGTAATCGCCCCCAAGAATTAAATTACGAAATTCAGCCCCTGACATAAAAATCGACTTTGTTTGAGCCGTGTTTTACTGCATTACACTATGGTAACTTGTGCAAATTATATTCTTGGTTCCGTAATAAAATAAAATTTAGACCATCATTAAAAACTTTTTATTTTATTCCTAAAATTTAAATTTTGCAAGTTTTACATGTATGTAAAATTTGGACTCAATAGGGCTAGTTTGAAAATTCCATCCAAAACCGGTGGTAGTTACCATTATTAAATTTTTTTCATTTGCCGTCCGATTTTCTTCAAACTCGGAAATTAGTATCTAATTGACATATTCTAAATGCGTACCAAATTTCAACTCGATCGGAACAGTTTTAAATTTTCACCCATCCCACCACTGCACTTTTAAATTGCCAATTGGACCACCACTACAAAATTTTTATTTTTCAACCGATTTTGCCCATCTTCGAACTTAACTCCTAATTTGACACGTTTTACATGTGGTAAAAATTTGGAATCGATATGAAAAGTGGAAAGGGTATTTTCGTTGTCCACGGACGGACGGACGGACGGACGGACGGCCTCAACGGTTACATAAGCACTTCACCTCTGGCTCGGGCTAAAAAGTGATTAAGCATATTAAAGCAATTTTATCACGTAATTTATGTCAGCAACTGTGGCCTGGGAAAAAGGTTACAAATCAATCAAAATTAAGCGTATCAATTCTTTGCATGTTTTACATAATAATTGTACCTTTCCCAGGGAGCGAGAATAGATTCCCGTACTTTCCCTCCCTCCCAATCTTCCCAATAAATTCCCTCAAAATATCCCTACCACAAAAATTCCGTGGAAATTTGGAAGTTTCCTTATCTTTCCAGGGAAAGTAGGGAATTTTGAAGGAAAATTGGGAGTTTTGACAAAAAAGTAGAAGTCACAAGGAAAATTTAAAATGTTTGTGCGCGAATAACCTGTTAAATGGTAAATTGACCTTCCACATTAAAAAAGTGACCAAAAGTCACCCAAGGGTGTATAATTGACATATTCGTGTAATAGCTGAGTTGTCTCTAACGGAATGAATGAAGGAGTAAATAGTTTAAAATAATTATGAATTTTTAATCTTCTTGGCCAACCTTAAAATTAGTTTTTATTTTCACATGGAATTTCAAGGATTTATTAGAGTTACTCAGCGTGTAGTCGAAAATTAAACTACACTGACATATCTGTGACAAATTACATCTTCTGTGTCACCAAAGCCGTTCCACGATCAATGAACTTAGCTTGAAGCCTGAATTCTCCATCTAACTTCAGTCGAGAGTGGTTTGCATAGGATGGGCTAACACAGTGTTCGGTAACTGAACGTTTTTTTCCGTATTGTATATCATTTCATTGGATTCATAATGAAATTTTCATTTCATTTCACAGGTGACTTGATTTTGTACTTGATAAGAGTTTTATCCACGTCTTCTTGGGGCAATTAAACCTGATTGATTGGTTATTGAATTGTTTCCTTGTCAGAAATAAATGAATGATTTTGAAAAAAATGGTTTTTTATCATATTAATTACTTATGTAATATTCACCGCGTGGCACAAATGCATCGCCGGGCTGATGTTAATTGAACTTGTCAGTACCATACCATGCCATACCAGTACTTTACGAGTACTGGTAAGAACTCGTAGTTGGTAAGAAATTTTTTTATGAAAACTTTGGCCGTAAGTTAAATTCGTCCTTGGAAGGAAAAGTTTCAACGTACGTGTAAAATATTTATTCATTAGGTCAAAGGAAACAATTTCAGGTAAATAAATTTCTGAACTGCCATTCATTCTTAATTTTCAACCTTCCTAATTTAATTGTGACCAGGACGGCGATTTCAAGTTATATTTCAACGTATAAATCTGTCGGATACCACACTGACATTTGTAGTATGGCAGTTGTGCGTTTAGAAAAGTGTGCAGCATTTCTATAACAAACGTGGAACAGACTATGTCACAAAATTATTAAGTCAATAAAGTAATAAAATATCTTAAATTTATTCAGAGAGGAGGAAAGCATGAAAGTCAATATTAAAGGCATGAAAGTTGAATGTATAAAGATTGGTTTTATGTATAAGTGTCCTTTTTGTAATAGGTTGAATTTAATTGCGAATTAAAGTGGTAGACCATGTTGGAGCTGGCCAAGGTTTGCTATACAACATTCCGTCAGAAATGAGTTTATTGTAAAAGATTGAAAGTTAATACCTTTGTCTAGATTGTTTTTATGAGTGATATGCCATACTATAAAGTTGTAGATATATGTAAGCATCCAATAATTTCAAGACGTAAATATTTAGATAATATACATAAGATAAGATAATATGTTGATAATCAAACGGAAGTCAATTTTGTTTAGTGGTTCGCTTTATTCGCTTGAACTACATTAAATACTTGAAAAGCGCAAAACGGTTTAGGCAATGTATACATTGTTCGGAACAAAAGTCGTTTGATGGTTACGATAAAAAAATAATTGCACTAGCTTCGTCATGTCTACAAGCTAGACTCTTAACAAAAATATCGTTTTAATATTTTATGGGCTCCATACTTCATGGGCTCCATACTTGGGCTCCATATTTCACAAGTTGAATGGGTACATTTTGTACACATACGGTTTTATCCTATTCACAAGGAAGCAATGAATCTGACCAGGAAGAAACGTGTCAAGGGAATCACTAATGGAGTAAATCGGAACAAAATAAATGCTTCTCATGTTACTTTTTCCTTCTTTTCTCTTACTTTTCATTTATATTGTAGGTGCCTATCTCGACAGTAAAAATGAATACGGAGTGCCGTTAAATTTTTAATACGGAAATTATTGTTAACTGGAATTGGTTTTTTGCCAATTTACAAACGGGATAATCGTTACTGATTCCATCTTTTAAATTGGTACTAACTTCTAGTTTAATTGGCACGGGGTCCATCTGAATTAATACTTAATGGAATTAATACTTCAATCGAACCAAATAACACTGCCAGATGTCATGCAAACATTTCTCGAAAACATGGAGTTAAAACTTGGAAAGCTGGAACTTGTTAAGCTGGAAGCAATGCGTGTGACATGCATGAACTAAATAATTTTGTAATCTAATCATTCAAATCCAGTGGATTTGAAGAAAAACAAAGCCAATAAAANACACTGCCAGATGTCATGCAAACATTTCTCGAAAACATGGAGTTAAAATTTGGAAAGCTGGAACTTGTTAAGCTGGAAGCAATGCGTGTGACATGCATGAACTAAATAATTTTGTAATCTAATCATTCAAATCCAGTGGATTTGAAGAAAAACAAAACCAATAAAACTAAAGTCCATGGAAATTGAGCTGTTCAACTCAAGCAAAATCGTCATAACTTTTTTATCCAACTCCAGGTGCTTCTTTAACACATAAAACTCGTCCAAGGATGGGGCAAACATCCTGAATTCGTACAGAATTCATGATGTTAGCAATATTCTATATTGACTCCTCTAAAAACAACAAGAGCAAGCCATGTACCAATAGCCAAATAAGTTGAATAATGTAATTTCTCATGCAATAAAGACCCAAAAACTGGAAAGTCGTCACAATTCTGAAGGGACTTGACTTTAAGGTAATTGTAAAATTTATATTTTGGAAAAATAAAATTTTCAATTAATTCAAACCCCATTATTTAAAAAAATCAGTAGAGAACATGCAGTCATGAAGACGCTTCCCCAAGTAATCCTCCCACGTATAAAACTTATCCTTCGATACGGGAATAAGTTCCAGTGTCTCCCATACGAGTGGGATCCTTCTTCTAAGCAAGTTCGAGCCAAAAGTGGAAAATATGTTCGTTTTTCACAATTCACAATAATCTACACCCTGGCCTACATCATTGGACAAACGGCTTCAATCCTCATCAATCGGAATTCCTATTCATTTCTGGACAAACTTCAAGCTGGAATTTTCAATTTGGCATATTATTGTATCCTGGTGTACCGATTTGAGTGGAATCCAGATCCTGAGACTATCCAGTTCTTGAATCTACTCTGCACAGGAATTGAACAGCACGGGACAAACGGTAACTAAAATTTTGATGTCATTGTGATGTCGTTAATATTTCTGATTTACAGACCAGCCCACATCGCGTTATCCGAGACACGCCTTGCTAATCAGAGTCGTCAATATTGTCTTGATTCAGCTGGAATGTTTCTTCAAAATTACTCCAGTTCTCGTTGGATTAGTTGTTTTTATGGCTCCTTGTAAATTGCCTTTCATGGGGTCTCTTCTGCTTACAACTTGCAATAGCTGGTCTTTTTCATATGTGTTGATTCGGTTGGGAGTGTCTTTTGTGGAATTCCTTGTTTTCGCGCAAATGTTAGTTTCTTGCATGCCTTTCCTCATAATAATGTTGTTAGTGGGCATCACCTTCCTTTGGGATGAGACGGAAGCAGCAGTTGGGCAGTCGAAGGGGTTCAAGTTCAAAAAGTACCGAAATTTGCAAGTGTTGGAAAAACTGATAAATGCTGGCGTTCGATTCCGCATCTTCCCCGCTACTGGAATTACTTGTCCATGGGTGCAAATTGTGGGTGGCTTTGCAGTAGTGAAACTTCACTCTTCCCTGGAATTTTCATACTTTGTTTTATTCCTCCAGTACTTTTCTATTTGCGTTTTCAATAACATTCTTTCCTTTGGGGGAGCGGGGGCAATATACTCGAAAAGTCAGGGATCGTTAATCGCTGCAAAGAGAGAAGTTTTGAAGAAAAAAGTTCCAAAGATTGCGAGACGAGAAATAAAATCATTGACGCCGTTAAGGATTTGGTTCGGTTCGAATTTTGCAGATGAGCTCACTTGTCTTGTGATTCAAGATTTTTGTATCAATCAGACAATTAGTTTACTACTCATGGAATGAACGGTTTCTGTCCTGCTTATCGGTATATTCAAACTTTATGTTGTAAGATAATAATTCAAATGTGACTTCGAAAACTACACCCGCCTTCGGTAAACGGAAAGAGGTCCGCCCAAAATAATTGTTCATTTTCAATTAAAATTTGTTTTCTGAGTATTTCGTCCGTTGAATTGCGGAGGAAAAAATTCACGGCACAAAGCTCAAGAAAATTAATTAAACATATAAAGTATGTGAAACTGTTCAAATTTGGCTTAGATAAAATATTGCAGAAAAGAATGATGTTAAACATAAAGTTTACTACATAAATATTAGGTCCCGTAGAGTTGGGGGTAGTCATGTTTGCATGATATATTCGATAAAGTGTTGTTTGAAAGTTGAGTGAAAGCTTGATTCAGATTTTAGTACATGATCAAATGAAAGAATTATTGCTGGCTTATAAATTTAAAGTTGGCATATTGTATTTTTAAAGTGTTAACAAGTTATTTATTGACATTGACTCTACTGGAAATGAACGTCTATTTAAATTGCACAATAATTGACACGTTCACGTTCTAATGTTACATGCCTAAAAATTAATTGTATACTTTAATAATTACAAAATACTTAAAAACAAGCATATGTGGATTTGATTGTGTATTACAAAATATGTCTTTTGCAAATAAAATTTGACAACGTTAAATAAGAGTTTGAAAATGAATTTTAAATAGAGAAAAGTCATGCATGGAATGAAAATAATTGACTAAGTTATATTTTTACTACTTCACTTAATTAAATGTTTTATAACTTCTTGTCTCCAAAAAGTGCATCGCCGCAATTGACAAAAAAACACCACTAGCAATCTTGACCTCTCAAGCCTTTTATCCCGCAATCGCGCAGCAACTACAAATTGAAAAACAGGCAATTATTTTTATACCTTGACAGTAAACAAAACGGTTTAATAAAATGCAACTTACAAAAAGAATGCAATGCATAACCATTTCGGTGGACCAGACTAATGCTGGTGATGGTGGCGGTGATACGGGTGGTCCAATCCCCCTCAAATTACTAATAGTATCTCGAAGGTAAACTGATGCCACTAATAGGTCATTGATACTCTTGCTAAAAAGTAGAGTTTGAACATCATACTCTGCTAGCTCTATTTGTGTAGTTGATTGTTTTAAGCGCTGCAGTATTTTCCCGACATTATCAAGTAAGTCGGTTGAAATGCTTAAATGTGTATTCACCGGAATGATAGCGGGTAATGCCATATCATAACTTGATTCAATCCTTTGCGTTAAAATGTTTCCTGGAGTGGATGCTGGGGTCGGCAATTATTGACCCTGATCTAAGCTTAGTGTTTATCCAGGTTTCAAAACTAAATTGTAAAAATTATTTTCACATTCTGCGAAAGCATTCAATTCGGAGGATTGACGAAAGTCAGGGATTCCACACATCCACTAATTCCTTAAACTTTTTTTGTAGTGTGTTATAAAAAGTTTCTCGTTGTAAAGTAGCCGGAGGAATGGTAGGCAGTTGCACGAATAGCATTTCTAAGGTACCCCGACACAAGCAATAGACTGTCAAGGATAGTCTTTCTAAATTCTTGAAGTTTATCATTATATGCAGACAGCAAGAGTTCAGCAGTAATTACCACTTTTAAGTTTTGCACTAATTCTCCAGCACTATCAAGTATTCTGGTTAAAAAATGATTTTGCACAACTACTGTTATGGATTACTGTTCAGGTGATATAAACCATTTTCCCTATCAGATTTTTATCATTTTACGAACAAGACTGCTTCAAATAGGTCTGTGCATTGTATCTAAAATAAATTCTATTCTACAAAATAGAAATGGGTACATAAATTTAATGTAGATAAGTTTATTATTTTCTTGAGACAAAAGCAGAGCGGATACCATAGATTTTCATATATACAGAATACCTAAAATAATTCTAACTTACTTCAATAAAAGAAGTGACACAGTTTGATTGATGCACATAGCCTGTGTCACCAAAGCTGTGCCACAATCAATGAATCCAGCTTGGAGCCTTACCCGGAGGTTGATACAGTGCTTAGATTTCTTTTCTCTGCCTTTTTGAAATGCCACGCTCTTGTTTCCATTCCATCATTATTTCTTCCGATTTAAAACCCAACTGAGCCGCAAAGGTTTGATACACAATCAGAGCCGTTGTGATTATAGCCGTGGACAGTGTATGGGATGGGAGTACACTCGCAAACTTTATCAAGACAAATGTGCAGTACACCTGAATCAAGGGTCCAACAAATACTCGGGTTGGAATGACTCGAGGAGAAAGCGAAGGCATTTAACTGAATTCCTAAAATTTGGAGACATTTGAAGGATTTTATCCTCGTAGCGAGTCCCATCCGAATTCCGACGTTGGACTTTCCCAACCTATTCATGCATAATCTTTACATTTTATCTACCTTAAGTTACTGATTATTAAAATTAACTAACTCTTGTAACCAGTCAAGAAGATCTAGTATTGCCCCATGACGGACAGATTGACATTAAAAATGATGAAGAAGGTCTTAAAGGTCATAGAGCCAATTTGGTAAGCGTCCAAGAAGGTGACAACCAGTGGCAACCAGTTCCAATGCGGAGAACGACGCAATGGTTTGGATTCTAAAACTCCTTCTACACAAGTAATTAATTGAAAATTTTGAGCACATCAAAAACTTAAGTTGCATTGCTGACAACGATGACGCAGTAGAATTGATTGAAATGCAACCGAATGAAAAGAGGAAGACCAATTTTCACCTTTTGCATACAAATAGAGCTATGCGGCAAAAATCTGAGGCAGTGGTTAAATTCACAACATACTGACAATGCTGGCTTGTACGAAATTCAGGGCAAAATCATTCAAGGTCTGGCTACAGGGTTGCATTATTTGCATGAGAATAATATAATGCATCGAGATTTTCGTCACAGGAAGCACCAATAACTTTGGGGCTAAATTAACTCCGAAACGTAAAACAATCGACATTATAATGACAAAGTTACAAAATAGTAGTTTGTTTTTGTGACAAGTGCTAGTTGCGAAGTGATTGAGATCACGGGGAAGCAAAGGGTTTATAAGAGATTGTTTTAATTTAGTAGTGAATGTTTTAATTAATAATTGCCATTACTAATTTCAACGAAATATGCGTTTCCCCTTTTTTACAAATTTTATTTTTGCGTGAGCAAATATGAGAAATTTATACAATTTTCCGTTTTACTTAAGGTGAATGACTCCGTTTCTTTTACTTTGGAAAATAACCTGTGGGCATTTTATCGAGTCAATTTTTTTTACTAAAACCTCCAGTGCAGCATCATATAGCCCGAGCCAGAGTGTAAGTTGTTGTTGACGCGTTTAACAAAGTGTTCAAATCATTCACAACAACCAATTTGACATGTGTACAAAATTTC
>JAAXNX010001975.1:0-15245 GCA_036491905.1 Folsomia manolachei
TGAAATAGGAAAACAAATCACACCTGCCACCTCCTTAACACCTCACCTTCACTTCAGATTTCCAGCCCTTTCTACAAATAGCAATAAATCGTAATAAGAGATTTATATTTTTTCAAGGAAGAGCTACGCAGTTTCTTACTAGAGTTAAAAATAAAAACACATCTCATGGAATAGATGAGAATCTTTTATATCTTATTTCTCCATTAAAGTATGTAGTAAGACTTAAATTGTTAATAAATGTTCCAAAGGACATTAGTCGAGATTGTCTACGTGACTCTAAATAAAAAGCATGGGCAGTATAACTTAAGATAACATCCTCCGCATCTTATAGGATATTATGATAAGATAAGATGAGACACTTTCTGCACGGCATAATCTCTGAGGAAGTGGCCAATATCAAAACTATTTAAAATGACGGGGACATGATGAGCCCACTAACAAGAAATAAGAGCAAAGCAGGATGCACCAGCCTTTGCAGGTAAATGCCCGTGAGACAAAGTAACTCTGAAACTTAGAGCTCATTAAGAGCTCTAATTAACAACACTCTAAATCCTTGTAGTATGAAGTAGTAGCAGCAACCCATCTAAATCTCAGTCAAGGAGATAAAATATTGCTTGTCTAACTCAAGATTGCAAGCGGCTCGAGCCTCCTTATGTGCAACGAATATAGCAAACAGCATTTAATCTTAATCTGATTTATTTGAAATTAAAAAAACACAAGCAGCAAATTCTTCCTTGACACTATAATACAATGGCAGACCAACGGGGCCTTAAAAAAGGAATGAAAGGTGCTAGAGGCAAATTAAGATTTTCAATTTTGTGATCCCAGTGATTAGTATATTGCGTTGTAGTTGGTTTGGTTCGGTGGCAGTTAAATAATTATTTATTAAAATTTGTATAGCACAGCAGAGAAAAGCTTTAGGGAACATGTTTTACCGAACAATTGAATTGAAACTAATGCCATTCAATATCAGGGATTTGTTTTTGTTTGGCTAATGTTGTTTTACTACAACGAAGACAAAAGATTTATGATCAAACAAAACAGGTGTAAATTATGAGCACATTCTACTTTCTTGATTGAACGGCTTATCTCATCAAACCATCCCGACAAGAATTTATTCTAATTGACTTTTTTCTTGTGACCCATGTAAAGTTTAGCCGGTGGAGATGGAATGATCCGTTGCAAAACGAGATTTTACTTTTGTGTTTGGATTCTGGTGGTGTCAGTATATTACATTGTCAATCTCCAGCCCAACTAACTCGTACAATAACTGGTATCCATATCCATCTATCCATCAGACTTTGTGGTTTTACCGGATTCTCATTCACCATTTTACCACTCCATCCACAAAACCGACTGTAACCCAATCCAGAAAAACGAGAACATTCATTTAATCTTAATCACGAAATGTTTAAATAATAATGAATTGCTTGCAATACAGAACAGGGGGCAAATTGGAGCTTTTGTACAAAATGCATAAACTAAACATAACGTACTGGATTTGACGCCAAATCTAATAAAGAAGTCAAGCTAAGCACCTTGCAGTCAGATCAAATCGCTATGTACTGCAAAAAACAATACCAGTTGAAGTTGTGGTAGAAGAAAAGTAGCTGAACTGACGAAGCAATCAATTCTCATTTCAACGAGTTTCTTCACAGCAATATGAAAAGAAAAGTGGGCAAGTTAAGAAGAGTGTGTATGGATTTCTTGTTAAGATTTCTAATCAGACTTTTATTTTATACTTGCTCCATTCACCGTACTCACTAAACTAACCAACATAAATCTAATCCAGCCAAACCAAATATCGTTCCAAGTCGTGAGATTAGTTACGTGAATTTTTTCATTAAACGGTGGCGATGATGTGGTTACCCTATCTAAAATTGTACGAATACCTTTGTAAGTATAGCTAAAGCTGGAGAAAAGTTGAAGGCATCAAACTTACAATAATTAGAGGAGGCAAAAATTTAACTAGAAAACAAGAAGTTCAATCAATTGACTCTGTTTCGCATAGTTTCGAGTTTTTTTTAATTACGAAGAGATCAAAGAATTCTAAAAGTTCATTTCTTTTTAGATAAGACCAATTTCTTGCAGATTCAGATTTTTGCTAAAAATGCAATCTTGCACAAATTAATTCGTCCATTTTTCTTGATATACGGTGGAATTGAGTTTCAGTCTTAAGGTGGGCCACTCACTCCACCACTTTTCTTTGCATCTTTTGCTCACAATAACTTTTATTCTACTTAGAAAAAGGGTAACACTTTCATTTCTGCACGAACTTCAGATGCAAACTTTTATTGAATTTTTCCTTCCATCCATCCGTATTATGCTATTATGATCATTATTATTATATTTTATTCCGTTTGATAAAGACCACCAGGGTTTGACGAACCCAAGCATGAATTTACTACATGCATACAACAAGACGCAATTGCATGGCACCCTTGATTTGTGAATTTGAACTAAACATGAAAATGAAATTAAATGATTTTCCCGTTTGCGTTGCCTGCAATTTTAAATCATTTTAAAGGAAGTCTCCGATTAAACTTGAACTTTTGAATGGTTCCACAACCAACCATCAATTCACTCCATTCTACTCTATTGTGTAGCTGCAGCCATGAATCAACGCACCCACGCAGTCATACATCAAAATTTATTGTTGTAATCCCAAGACATTTGTTATAACGAGGTACGAAATTATAACCATTATATTATATCCACAGCTAAAGCACCAAACACCGACTTATTTAAAGGGTCGGCGACTAGTTCAATGCAATGGTCGTGTCGTCATTGCATTGTTGAGGAATAACAGCACACCTGAGAATTTCCCAAGCTCACAGTAACCACTTCCACTCACTCCAGTCAGGCCAGGGTATAGAACTTAGAACTCAAGTGTACAATCACGGAATAATTGCAAGTCGCACCCGAAAATTGGCAGATTTTCCCACCATTTCATTGATTGCACCATGCTGTGCAGAGTGCTCTTTGCTACAATTATTATTAAACTAGTAGGACAATAAGGGCCTAAGAAAGCATTACGTAAGTGAACTAAAGGTAGAGTTGACTGACTGTGCATTACTATGATGATGATAACTCAGCTCAGTTCAACTCCCTCAAGTCAAATACAAATTCAAACACGCCATGGACCGTGTGTAATAATAATGAAATGAAAATCAAGAGGTTTCCCCCATCCTTATTTACTCTTCATTCAGTCAGTTGTATTATTATTTACGTACATAAACCATGCACGAATAAGTTGGAATAAGTTATGGAAGGAAGGAAGCTAAAGAATGAGATGGTTATCCGCTACCGTATGTATGTATTTATGTTCAACGAGGAGCATGTATAAGTAAGTGACTTATCATAACAACAATCGGAATCATTATTGTGTTGATTGTTGTGAGAATGAGCTAAATTTACTTTACTCAGGTTTAAGGCGCTTCCTTTCAGTTCGTCACGAATGCGCAGCTTATGTATCGAATTAAAAAATGATCTGATTGTATATGTATTCATTTTCTACGCTAATAGCTTGGTCTAAAAATTGATGAAATTTATAAACGACTAAGCAAGAATAAAGAAAAGAAAAACTAGCGGCGGAACAGAATTGATATCATTCTATATTTTTTGGACATGCAGTAATAATTGCTGGATGGATGAGAATCTAAAAAAGTGGAACTTTTATCAATATATTCATCTTCCTTCCACTCAACCCATCGACTCGATACCTGGAATGGAGCAATCGAGTCAGAATCCGATTGAACGGACAACTTTCCATAAAAATCACATAACACATCCAATTGATAACCAAATATCGAATTTCAAGTAGTGGTTGGTGGCAATCGCAATCAAAAAGAAATACACCCAAGATAACCCATCACCTCCTTGTACGCATTCTTAATGCATGAAAAAAAGTGGTTCAGAAAAAAATCTCCAACTCAACCCACGGAAAGATGTAATTGATCCTGGCCAAAAACAATGATCAGAATGGATTTCAACCTAAACTAAAATCTTGAATCAAATCTAGTTGTATCGGAGTCAGGTTAGTCGACCATGCCAAAAATCCAGCCTCCAAACGTTGTGTTCCAGTAGGACGTGGAGATGGAGAAGCCCTTAAACCCAGATCAAGATTGGATAAGGAAGCCAATTTTTGATCTCATGATTAATATTGCTTTAAAAGAGGTTTGGTCTGATACACGGAACAAGGCATCAAGTCGATTTATTGACCATTCCAACCAAGCTCCGAGCAAATAGAAATCGTTTTTTGGTATCATGATTCAACAGATTCAACCAAGTTTTGCTACCTTTTACCTCCACCTAACCTCACCTTTTTTGTCTGCATACATTCTACATCATCAATCCCATAATAATAATACTCCTCGTAATAACAATGCTAATGATCCCTCTTGAGTGGGGTAGGAAAAAATCTTTTATTTTCAAAGGACTTTGATTACAGTGTAGCCAACAGTCAAATAATCCAGTATACTGCAATCGAGGAAAGAGTTATGGGATAGAAAAACGAGCTACAACTCTAACACAAACACAATCAGAGTCTGAGAAGGGGTGGAATAAAATCCAATGATTTGACCTGATTGCAGTGGAAATGTGAAAATTTGTCTATTCCAAGAATTTCCTAGTTCATCATTTTCAATTTTGGTAAACAGTAGTTTCAGTTTTATTTAATGTTGGTCTGCCTGCTGACGATCAAAATAATGGAATGAGACCCGAACTTGAAGAAGCTACATAATAAGAACGATGGGTGCTCTTTTCATCTCCAGCTTCTGGACACTGCATGGTCTGGACTATTAATTAAGGAAAATCAAATTGCAACAGAACAATGATAAACATAAATCTCTGTATCATCAAAATTTAAGGAATAGGTAGCATTTTATTTCAACGAATTAACTTTCTTGTAATGCGAACCAAAAACCACTTTTTGCTCGTGCATGGAGTGGAGTGCACCTTTTCAAACTCAAACTGCACTTAATTTTGATTTGACCCTAGTCTAAGGAATAAAAGGCATGCAATAAGGCAACCCCCACGGTTTTCTGCTCTGGATTCTACGATCGTAATTTAAATGCTTTCTGAATTTTGATTTTGGATGCAGCTTTCTCAGTCTAAATTCAAATTGGCTACCTGACTTTCATGCCTAAGGAACTACTTCAGCACTAATTACTATTTCCCATCCTAATTACACAAATGAAATAACGAGATAGGTTCAGTTTTGCTGCTAGTTTCTTACCAGTTTTGGTCATTACATGAGTTACTAGGTATTTTATATAAACTGTTTGATCCAGATCCAATTGCGATAGCACAAATTATATCGTATCATTTGCAAAACTATCCAAAATTGGTCAATAATTAAGACTACTTTGGAAAATTGCAATAACAAATCAAATGATGAATAGATATTTTACTGTCAGCCAGTTAGCTAACGAGTCGAGTCAATCAACATCAGTAATGAAGATATAGACGGGTAAATGACTGAAAGAAATGAGATCTCAAAATCTCAGAAATTGACTGACTGCCCATCTGCACGTCGTTTTACTAAATAAAGCTGAAAGTCAAGAAAGAAGAAGAACGAGCATCTAGGAAATCTTTCCTCTTGAGTAAAAATAATATAGTCGACTGCAAGTGAAACCTTTAGCAAATAAAGGCAACTCCTTCCCTGGTACTCCGACTTCATTAAAATGTTTACCTTTGCACAACTTGTAACATTAAATATACAAATAGTCAACAACGCAGAGCTCAGAAAATTTACGAAGTTTGGAGTTCCAACTTGTGTCTTTTGTGTACAATCCGGAAAAATGTCATGCATCTTTCATCCCCATCCTTTACTGAAGGATGGAAAGGATAAATCGAGGAATGGGGATTACCTACATACAACTTCCAACCAAAACCATTCGTCTTCCGTCAATTTGCCAAAGTAGGTAGATCAGCTAGTCTAAAGTGAACTTGGTACTGGTTGTGGTGAGGATTGAGTCACTTGGCTCATTTGCATGGAGATTTTGTTGTGATGAAAGTAGAGACTGATTCTGTTTACCCGTTTTGTATTTGAGGTGCATTAAAATAAAAGTCCAACAAGGAAAAAGGAGTTGGAAGGAAAAGTTGGAATGAACACGTAGAAAAAGGAAAGAAGTCGAGATTTACATCCAAAACAGTCTCGTAAATAAATCTTGTTGGATACTGATCCCTTCCTGCTCGTTCATGCAATGCAAACAAGTTGCAAAAGTGGAGAGGTTTTTAGGGATTGAGAGATCAAAGGGAACTTGTTAAAATAGCAAATATTGTCCTTCAACACTTCCTCTTATTGCGAGCTAACCAAAGCCATAAAGTAGTTCATCTGTTTGAGGATATTGAGCTTGTCGAAACTTTGTTTTTTAAAGAAATTCGTATCTTGTTATCCATGGTTTAAACCCTCCATCTTCAAATTTGGGTGTGTTACTGAAGTGCCTTAACATTTGGATACTTGTAAGCAAGTATTTTGAAGCTGACAGGACTTGACTGCTATGTTCTGATCATTTCTTTAAAATGATTACCCAGTTGGGCAGTTACATTGATTTTTATTTCACACACAGTCCAACACCCAAATTAAAATCACTTAAATACACTCCCATTACAACAAGGATGGGTGGGAAGTAGGAAACTGAGAAAAAAACTGCTTGTACCACATGTTACTTGAAACATTCTATTTCTCCTTTCCTCAAGTTGGGAAAGAAGAAGTGGTTTTACTCTCATGTAATCAAAGTGTTGTGCTGTAAGTACGTGAAGATGAACAAACCTGAACAAATTCACTTCACACTTACAAGGTTGGTTGGCTAGCTTATCAAACCATCTTGGAACCAAACCTCCCACAGCAATAAATAAATAAACTCTTGTATATGTAGATACTATAATTCAGATATGCATGGTCTTTGGCTACAACAGGAGAGCAATTATTTGCAGACTGAACAAGTAATTGAAAACTTGTCAATTTGCAAAACCAACATTTCTTTTAGTTTGCAAACTTGATTCGTAAAATGGATAGCTAGTTTGTTGACCAGTTTCAATTTGTTTTATTCTAGAGACGATTTAATAAAGCAAGATTGAGAAAAAAACTGAATGCATACATGTATATCTAAGCTATCCCAAGCCGTTATATCCACCCACCCATATGAGATACACATCCCTTTATGCAAATCTTTTTGATTCTTTCTAAAGATGGTAAAGTAAACAAAAAAATTAATACAATTTACGCATCCAATTCATTCATGCACAGGTGTTGGTTATAGCAAAGTTTATATGAAAGTGATATTCTGTGATGTCCACTCTTGCGATAAAGTATATTAAAGGTCAAAAACCTTACATGCATAAGTCGTGACGCTTTTATGTCATTTCTTTGAATTTCTAGTTTAAATTATTTTACTGCTGTTAACCAATTTGTTATATTTTGAATTCAAGTACAATAAGAACTTCATCACTAGTGCTACGAAAACACTTTCTATTTCTTGACCCTTTCCGGCACTCAAGCCCCACCTGCTCAGAGGGTGCAACTACTCTCAACCCCACTTCATTTATATATTGCCTAGATTTTCTCACCCGATTGAGGCTTCTAATAATAAAGGCAGAGCTGTAATTACTTAACCCAAAGCTAACCAACTTCACCTTCACACCATATGGGAAGCATAAACCCGACAAAACTTTGACCATAATAGAAAACAGTAAAAACTAATAACGCTTCTTCCCTTCGAACCAGGCACCAAGCCCTTTCTTGACTGTCTTCGCCCTCTTCTACTGATTACTATCCTTACTCAAGAAATCCAATCAATAACAATTTCAAGAGGTAAAGATCCTATTTAAACAACCGTGAGTTGATGGTAGCAAGGCACGAAATGGTTAATTTTAAAAACAACACGACTACTATTTCTTTGATAGCTTTAAAAAAGCATCAAATTTATCAAAACTGAAATATATTTCAGTATTGAAGAAATAGAGTGAATGAGCATGCGCACATCTTTGTGAAAAATTCACTATTACCGATTGCTTTACTTTAATTTGACAAAGGTGTCTGGCGGTGGTGTAAGCAAAATATTTTTGTGTTGTGACTTTGACTTGACAGCCAAAATTCGTTTTAAGATTTAATACTCACCAACACAAGGAAGAATGAAAAAAACGAGAACCCATGAATTGAAATTGAATGCAGTTCTGTGATAACTTTGGTTTTGACTTGGCGAATACCACATTGAATTTTGAATTCAGACACAAAGTAATAGAAACAAGCCCCACAGCAGAATTTACTTGGTAGCTGAAGTAGCCTTGACCATCAAACACTGTAATTTCCATTCCACCCAAAAGAGGAACCGGTCTTTGATGTGAATTGGCCAGTAGACGCAGACAATAATGATGCCAGTCGGGTCGGGACTTCACCAAACAACAGATCATTTTCTTGAATCTTGAACTTGACTTGAACAAAGCACTACGTGTTACATAAGTAAGCAGGCATATATGTAGGCACCACATCTCAACCAAAAACACTAAACCCTGTCTTTAGATCAACTCAGGTTTGGTAGTTGGTCCCTTCTCTCGGAATAAAATCAAACGCAAGAAGAATATCAAATGAGTGGCTGGTTTCCAATCAAACGTACCAAACTGAATCCTGAAATCATGTCTTGCCGGTTGTAGCTCATCTGGCAGCTCAACTATTAAGCTCCAGCACTAAGATTCTTGGTCCAAGAAGAAGTAAGAAAATACAGAAAAAATCTCATCTACACTTCACCAACCAATAACACCTTAACTAACTGATGCTATCCATACCAGTACCGGTTGCATCTGTAGCCTTTCATTATCATTTTGCCAACGTTGGCATTTACACGAGAAGTAAAAAAAGTGTTTCATGAAAGACGGGAATTAAATGGATTCTTGACTCGGGCCTTGTTCAGCTATGTTACAACTAAACGAAACATGGCAAAGGTGCCGTTGATTTATAAAAAAGAACAAACTGCTTTAAATTCGAGCAGGAAGATGTTGATATTCTACACCATATAACAAGTTAAATCCCTGTGTTTTTTATCAAGGAAATATTTGCATTTTNTGTGTTTTTTATCAAGGAAATATTTGCATTTTTATTTTATGCTGTGGTTCTGGCTATACTTTTCTCTCGAGCGGAAAAAACTTTGTACATTTACTGCATCATAATTACCATTAGGCAAAACTACTTTAGTTTTTTGGTCTAGAACGACAATGTCCAGCAGCAACTCAAATTCAACTTTGCACCTTCAAAAAAGTTTCAATATGTTGTAATTTTTTTTACAACAAATGTAAACCTGGAAAATAAGTAAGTCCAATTTCCTAACTAAATGGAATGTTTCTACAACCGAAAGTGCAGATGGTAACTAGAAGTGAGGGTCGTTTTTCTCTTACCTTTACAAAATTATTTCACTCCACCTTGAAAACCTCAACCCAACCGTTTCTTAATTTAACCCTTTCTTCAATCAACAATCGACTTTACCTTCGTCTTCTGTTGTTGCATTGCACCAGAGGCACAACAACCAAACACAGAATACAATCCAATCCCATCTTATGCCATTACTCTTCCATTCCACAACCAAATAAATCCTTGTGGACGACACCTGCATGGCTTCTCAACCGGAAAATCCTGTGATTCACTCATTTCATCTAAGAAATCGAATGGAAGAAGCGCCTACAAAACTAAAGAAAAAGAAATAGCAGAAGCAATGCATGTAAGCTGTCGAGTCTTAAGTAATAATTATTATTCCATATTCATACTGCATATTTAGCTATGCCATTCACTAAATTATGTCGTTTATTATGTCGGCTTTTGTTAGCCGATTTATTCAATTGAAATTTCTTATTCCAAACACATGACATCTTTTTGGTCGTCAAAATTTATAGAATTGGATAATAAAGATAATAGGTAGTTGAAAGAAAAGGTGCAACTGCAACATAACAGCTTTTCTTATCTTTCATAAATGAATATCAGCCTTCAACAAAGTTGACCTGTACAGATTTATTTTATTATATGTATTCTAAAGTCCACCCGCTGGCTGGTCCAGTTCACGAATCATTTTCTTATCTTATGACATCCGCCTCCAGAAGACATTAAGGACAGCTCAATTAGACTGTTAATCTGGATGTATTGTAATTACAGAAATAAAATTAAATGGATGGAAACCGTCACTGTCCCAACCTCTGCTCTTTTACTCCAATTGAGTACAAAAAATACTTGCTTCTACTACAACCAAACCAGAAGGATGAGCTGTAAAATATAAAAATTGCCTTCCTTTCTGAATGAGTAGGCACTTTTTACAAACATAAGACTGAATGTGGTCTGTGCTGTGAGGCGAAAACATCCCTTAGTTAATGCTGATTTTCTCTTCAAGTTTTTAGTGTACAACTGGAAACTGAATGTTGGGAATCAGAATTGATTGAAGCATATTCGGATGTTTGGGAAGGGTCGAGTTGTTTCATACAATGTACATACAAAAGCACCAGCAGAACAAAATTACTTAACAATGAACTATTCAACGAACATAAAGAAAGATGGTCGGAAATCAAAGTCAAGAAAAATGCTAAAATTTTGTCACCATCCGTATCTTTTCTAAACTTGAACTTGACCAAATGCAACATGTTGGGTTTTTTCAGTTAGGTGGATTTGTGTCTTAAAATTAATGTTTTCATCGCCAATTCGAATATTTACCATATGTTACTTTGCTTTACGGATTCTTGATTAATTTCAAAGCCTAACATCTCGTAAACATATTGAATTTCATAGCTCTTCATCTTCATTCACTCCATATTTAGTGTCAGTGAAATGAATACCACTTTAGCTAATGTACTTTAACACATTTGATATTAGGTTGAGTGCATTTCACTTCATGCTGCGTATGAATGGTTGCCTAACATAATAATATTATGATTTAATGAAGGCATCCAGTCAGACAATGTATGCTCAAGTGCTGAAATTTCATTAGATTAGAAATTAGACGGAAGAAGAGAAATGAAGTACTCGTAATGAGTTGAGACTTCACTTGACTGTAATGACAAGAATGTCGTTGTGACCATCATCATTTCTGAAGTTAACGCATCTCCACTCACTTTACTTGGAATTGTTGCATGTACTGTGTTCTTCTCATATTATAACGCAAAGCACTAATACAAATGCAATGGAACAAAATTACCTAACTAACAATTGAAGGTGACATGCAAAAATTAATTCTTAACTCGGGATGATTTAATTAGCTTCTGTGTTCATGCCACTTTTTCATCTGTTTCCACTCTGGTGACTTAGTACATAGATTACAAGACATGCATCTGTAAATGTACATGGGTGCAACTCAAAATGAGTTCCACCAGCTTAACAAGCTCCCAAATTCTGTATGTACTTTACAATTAAAGCCTTGCAGGAAAAGAATTTAATCTGAGACACTATGAGCAAATCTTCTAATTTTTACCCCATATTTGGGCTTGTAGCAGAACCATTTTATAATTTTAAAACATAATTTGATTAACTTTTAGCTCCCAGCCCTTTTGCAGTGAACAGCTTGAGTATTAACAGAAATACCAAATGGAATGCAACTTCTAATTAATCAGGTTTTGTTCCGACAAAATAAAACAGTCTTAATTAACTCTGCTAACCATCTAAAGGATGGAATTAGATTTATTTTAATGATTCTCGTTTTGTTTTGGACTCCTCCGCCAAACCATATTGGTCTGGTAAAGGATGGTGCCGACTCATTCGTGGATTTGATGTCAACACCTTTAAAAGTGTGACTCAATCCTAAGAATTGTGAGGTTATTACTTCGAATTCGACCAGACCGGAAGGAGAAGGGCAGGTCAAATCCCTCTTTCAATACCAAATATGCTACGGCACGGTCATGTAAAACTACCAACTTGGTGTTAATGGCGAAAATCCAAGTACCGCTACAACAAGCCTACAATTTAAATCCACAAAGGCCAAAGTGCACCAAAGCAAATTACAGTCCGACAAAATGGCAAAGTTAGAGCTTAGAGCAAGACTGCGTCGGGTGTGCAATTAATTCCTCTTTGCCATCTAGTCTAGAACTCTAGTCCCAACGTGAATCTGTATTGTACTATTTCCCTTTATATAAACGACATAAAGTAACATTAAGTTCTCAACAACAAAACACGCCAATCTAATTTCCTCTGCTATTAAATTACTTCACTCAAATCGTATCAACCATCATCAAATTCCCGTACGAACTCAACTAACGAAATCAAACCATTGTTCTTGGTCATTGGATGTGTAATGGAATCTGTCGACAAATCGACAAATACTCAACAATTTGTCTCATTCTCAGTATTTGTATCTGAAAAGCTCTAAAAGCTCTAAATGACCGAGGTGAGTATGGGAAGGTTGATTAATTACAATTATCTTTCCACTTTTTATGCTACTAATTTCAAGATAAACCCGAAGCGAATGTTTCATTGTTGTGAATTTTTTTTATAAACTTTAATTTTGTTTTCGTCCATATGCATGTTTGGTTTTTGCTGTTCATTTTACCTCGAATAATAAATTATTCTCGAGAAATCCGGTAACATGCTCAATCAAGCCAGGGCCTGTTGTATATTTTACTACTTTGAAAAGCAAATACAGGAAGAGCTCAGCTAAACCCTGTAATTAAATCTCTTTGCCATGTCCACTACTCGCTGAAGGGTTGAAATTAAACCAATACCAAAGAACACGTTTAAGTAAAATGAACTCCATGCCTTTTCTTTGCTTGACTCTCAGTTTATTTTACGTAATCGTTGTTTACCTGCACTGTGAACATACAAACGCGTGAAAAATTAAAAAGAACATTTTGCTAAAACGTCAAAATGCGCATGAAACCACGGCAAAATGAGAGTTGAGACTGAGAGGAGGGTACTGATTAGAAAGTGAGATTGGAGTGAACATTCAATTATTAAATAATCGTTTCATCATCATCAGCCCTCAACCCGGGCAAAACTTGACCGTTTTCCTGTACATTGGTCCGTAGGGTCAAAGTGAATACTTTATTGTTCTTGCTTGCACTGAACTAGAAAGAATGGTGTGGCGTGGGAATTTTGTGCAATTTCGTACGCCTGCTTTCTCCCACCCAGCAAAATGGCACACGTTATTTTTGAGCCTTTCATTCTAGTTGTATTAGATTGAATGGCGAGTGTGTTGCCTAGTTCATTCTACTTATGTGCGTTGGTTTCGTTTCTGTTGCTAATCTACAATTCATTGATTTTGCTTTTTCCTCGTTTTCTCCATGGTGGGGGCTTAGAGTGAGATGTAATGGAATGCCGAACCAGTGCCCGCTTGCCCACTTTGTTGGGAAATTAGCAAAGAACAAAGCAATGGATGGTCCCTATCGTGCTCTTGGTGGATTATTTCGCACAGTGCAAAATTCAACTGGTTTTTCTCTTTTGAAACCATCACTATTCTTTCATACAGGGCAATCTATAGATTACAAGTTCCAGGTTCATCTCGTACACCACGAGCGGCATTAACTCAGTCAGCCAAGCCTACTTAATGGCCTACACTACGATAACTACAGTTTGTAGTCTACAAACCCATATAACTAAAAACACATATTGTGCAAGTCAGACGAGGGTTTTGTGGGATATGGGATGTTGAGTTCCGAGCTAAATTCAATTCCAGGAACGAAAGCTGTGTACATGGCCATAGCGGATTCTGACTGGTCGGGCGGATGAGTTCATCCATGCCTGGATGGTTCCATTAAGAGGAAACTGGCAAAACTTGTCGACTCGACCCAGGATTTTCGGATTTGCTTTGCTTTCACCAGAACTAAGGAGAGAAACAGCAAGGAAATCAGACTCGAGAAAATCTAGGGAAATTGCCATTCAAATGATGCTAAACATGATACAGTGATAAGTCCACAAAACGAAATGGAATTTACTTAAAACGATTTTTACAAATGTGATTATACCATTTGTAAATTTCAGCAAAATTAGGAGACAAAGACAGAAAACTTACGGCATTGATAAAAACAAAACCACAGAAAGAATTATGTCGTTGAAAACACCTTGGAATGACTCGAAATTCTGTGTCCAACTTTGTGGAATAAACTCCTAATTATTTTTGTTTTGCCTTACGAAACATATTATTACGTTTACGCTGGACTGCACATTTGTAGCTCGACATTATTTTTCTACACTTCTGTCATAATCCATCAGGTCAGAGCCCTTGGGGGACAGTAAACATAGCTTGTCGCTAGTTGCGGTTTACCAGAAGATCAGAACGCATTCCACCAATTTTCAGCACAAAATAGTTTGTCATGCTTTATTGTCTAGAAAAACATGAGTTTCGGAAGTTAACGTTCTAGGCGATATTTTGTGCAATATTAAATTTTGACTTAGTAGCATATGTTTTATTGTTTGGCTGACGCATAAATTACGCTCAGCAAGTATATGCGAGTATTCAAGGCAAAAAAGTAAATTATTAGGTTAATACTAGACTGAACTCTGAATCACACCTTGAGAAGGGGTAAATATTATGTAGAAAAGGTCAGAGTATGAATTTTTCAGTAACCAATTCCAAGTGCTAAATTGCCCACAGCGATTTTTTTATCAGTCTGCCGGACTACTCCCATTTAAATCTCTGTTAACCACAAAATGTTACTGACGCAAAACTAAACAGCAGAAATTCTGAAAACCTTGTGGCCTGTCAAAACTTTACAAATTGAATACTTTTTAAATCAATCTTGAAAATCAATTTTAAAAAACTAAAGCTTTCGATATTAAGAAATACTATAAACCAGTCAAATTAAAATGTGCATTCTCAATTTCTCATGACACTAAAATAAGGAAAGTAGCTACAATGATGCGAGCCTGTAAATCTTACAATGAAACGAGGTTGCAATCCTACTGTCGGATGTTGGTTTCTGATGTGATGTTCCAAAAAGATTTGACTTTGACCAGGCTTAGTCTACTTTTTGTTAGTCCAGCTAGTAGCCCAATCCAATTTTTTGTATCCGTCATCTATCTAAATCAGAATATTTCCGATGGATGCACAAAGACGTGCCAAACACATATGAGCCAGATATGAAGACAAGATTGTGGTTTGGTTGATCAGATTTGAATCCTCACTCATCTCGGTCTTCCGTTGCGCTTTGATGTCGGATATGAACTGGACATCTTATTTCATTATCTTGTGTGTATTGGATGCTCTATCCCAATGTCGTTACAAAACAATGAGCAAAGAAGAAAAGCAACGGGAACAGAAGGGTTATGTTACTACCCTATAACT
>JAAXNX010001976.1:0-15243 GCA_036491905.1 Folsomia manolachei
TCTACGTACAAACAATTAATACGCATTTTTAATTTTTTAATTTAATGCATTTGGGGAACCCAGAAGTCTTGCAGTATTAGTTTACGTTGCATTCCTGCAGTTTATTATTAATTATGCGTGTGGATGGTTTTTAAAATGTTTTACATTTTCCACTTCAGACCCTCATCTTCATCCCGATAATCCAAACCAATAAATTACCGGATCAAGGGACAATTAGGGAGTGAAGTGTTGCATCATGTTTTCTATTATTGAAAACTTTGGCAATACCCACACTTGGCTAAGGATTGCGATAAAAAGTTTATGACTCTCTTATGTATGGATAAGGTAAAGCTCTGGACCAATTCTTCTATCTCCAATCGTTTTTAAATGAACTTGAACTCGACTAATCTAGTTGCTGGATCGGTTCTCAGAAATATTTCAGGAAGTTTTTCAAACATTTCCCAAAATGCAGAACCTCTCACTCTCAGAACGGATTAGATTAAGAATTTCTCTAAGTTGGAAGTTTTTTCTAGCCATTGCTCTCCCATTTGTGTTGATACCTCTAATTTTTGTGCACGATATTGTAATAAAAGACGAAAATGAAGCCAGTGGGGAAAGAACGTTAACGGTGGGTGGAGTCTTATCAATGATAACTTAAGAGTTAAGATAGTTTCTAAATTTTGTGTTCTTTTCAGAAATTCAAGACTTTATACGTCATTATAATTATGGCTGTGTATTGGGCTCTGGAAATGTGAGATTTCAAATCTCAAATTTGTAACAATTATGCAAACATTTTGTAATTGTTTCTAAAATTCATTTGTTGTTTAGAATCCCACTACCCGTAACTGCCCTAATACCTCTGGTGCTCTTTCCAACGTTGGGGATACAAACGGCGTACACGGTTTCAGAAAATTATTCCAAAGAGTCCAGCATGATATTCTTGGGTGGCGTCATTGTCGCGTTGGGCATAGAATATTGTGGTCTGCATAATCGAATCGCGTTAAAAGTCATGAATATTGTGGGAAGCTCTCCAATTCAGTAAGAACAAAAAGATTACATGAGCGTCACAAATTAAGTTAGAAAGTGAATTATTTTTAAATGTTGTTCAGATTATTGTTTGGTGTGATGTCAATCGTTGCCCTGTTAAGTATGTGGGTCTCAGCGACAAGCTGCGTCGCTGTGCTGGTACCCGTGGTTTGTGCGATAATCCACGAAATCCATGAAGTATGTGTCACGTTAATCTCTGATTAATTCTGATCTTATATTGTAACCAAGTTCTTTTAGAGTCCAGAAATATTAACAAAAGAAGAAGTTCGTCGGATGTCAATTATTGCTGCCGATGTGGGTAGTAGCGACGGGAATAACCGGGCAGGATCCCTTGTACCGGATATTAATCCCGTTACTGATAACCCTCACATCAGTCATCTAGTTCAAGGTAAACGAGACTCGTCCAGTACAACAGGAGGGTCGGCAGCTTTGAGGGGACGTAGAAATACGGTCGTCTTTGGAAATTTGGGTCTTGGCTCATCCTACCATAAAGAGTCCAATGAACGTGAGTAAAATTTATAGGAGGAAATGTATAAAAATGAACCAGGTACTATAATTTTGGCATAATTTTAGATTTATACCCGTCATCCCTGAATGAGCATGGTTCCGTTGACGTTCCACTGGGAAGAAGGAGCGTTACTTTCTCTGACGGAAATTCTAATAGGCGTGGAAGTAATAATAATATTGACATCATTGTGGAAGATCCGGAAGGAAATACAAGCTCGGAAATAAGGTAATTAACTGGCATGAGTAATTGAGTGACTAGTAAACTTTATGTGTATTTTACAAATTAGGAAAAATGATTCCAGAGAAAAGTTAGAAAAGGAGAAAGAAAATAAGCGAAACGAAATTAAGAAGATGTTCTTATTTGGTATGGCTTACGCCGCAAACATCGGTGGCACTGCGGTAAGAAGTTACATACTTATTAGCCAATTAAGAATAGCGTTCTAAGACAGGTATCTGTTTGTACTGCACTTTCTCCAGGTAATAACAGGAACCAGCCCAAACAAAGTTTTTAAAGAAGTTATTAAACCGTAAGTGGTTAAAAACACTTCAAAATCAAAACTAATCTAAATTGTAATCTCTCTTTATCATAGATTCAACATAGGCGAGAATGGTCACCGCAATATGACGTGAGTTCCGTGAAGTCCTTCAATCTTACCTCTGATTCTTATATCTTTTTTTACTTTCCAGCTTTTTCACCTGGATGGCCCTAAACGTACCTCCAGTCGTGATAAACATCATAATCGCCTGGCTCTACCTTTCCATAACTTACTACGGTATTCCAAACCGGACAAATTGGCCATTCCTCCGAAAATTTTATTGTGGCAAGTCAACCCCGGATTCGGAGGAAGAGGATCTTTACCTATGGAGATCTCGAGAAGTTTCCCTGTTCCTTCGCCGAGAATATCAGAAACTGGGACGAATTTCTTTTCACGAAGTTTCCGTTCTAATCATTTTCCTTCTTGTGGTTGTTCTATGGATTTTTCGGGACCCCGACGTAATTGAAGGATGGGGTGTGCATACTCCGAAAACTAAGACGGGTGACTCAACCGGAGCAATGTTGGGAGTCGTGCTACTTTTCATTTTTCCAAAAAATTTGTCTTTCCTATTTGGACGTGAGTTGCTTGACCATTTACTGTAATGGGATTTATAATCATAACCGTTTTAACAGGGGACAAAGACAAGTGCAAATATGAAGCGTTGCTGGACTGGAAATTCGGTAAGTGTCTTATCTTTTTAGAGACAGGAAAAATTATTTTTAATATTTTGTTTAAAAATAGTCACCCAGAAAATGCCTTGGGGAGTATTACTTCTGCTCGGGAGTGGATTTGCGATTGCGGATGCGACTCTCTATTCCGGACTTTCTGGTAAGTTTTGCATATTAAAGCAAATGTAGGATGCTTTCACTTATCAATTATTTTACCAGATTGGATTGGCGAAGAGTTAATGTTGCTAAATGAAATTCCTAACTCACTCCTCCTCCTAATTGTCGTAGTGCTAACTTCTCTTTTAACCGAGGTTGTTTCGAACGTCGCCTGTGCGAATATCTTGCTGCCCGTGATTGTCTCAGTGGTAAGTAGTTAAGTTTGCATATCTGAATCTGACCAATTTTGGTCACCAATGACATGCAAATGTTTTCTGTACGTAGTCCAGAAGTCTGGAAATTCATCCCTTATACTTGACCGTAGCTGTGGCACTCACTTGTCAGTATGCATTTTTATTTCCGGTATGGAGAAAGTTTTCAAGAACCAAGAAATTGCAAATTGCAAATATTATTTTGATGTGCTGACTTTCCTTCCCTAGATTGCTACTCCCTCCAATACAATTGTCTTTGCTGCCGGAAATTTCACAACTTATGAGATGGTTAAGACCGGAATATTTCTGAACATTATTTGCGTAGCTGTCCTCTACGTGAATACGATTACGTATGGAGATTGGTTGTTTAGATATTCGGAATATAACTATCCTCAGGATGAGGGTACGGCTTTTTCGGGTTGAATTTCAAATTAAATCGATAAGTATCAATTGGGGATGAAGGTTATTTTTGCATGCAAACAGATAAAGATTTGCAGATAAAGTGGTGCCCTGTACTCAGAATAATTTAATTGCTATTATAACAAATTGATAATGTCAATACTAAGGACAATGTTATGCAATGATAATCTTATAATATATGTGGTTATCTGTACTTGTTGCCCAAACTGTTAACTAAATAAATCAAAAATCAATGTCATGTCACACTGCACTGAAGACAATTGATTTGATACCGGAATCACGGTACCATATCATGAGACCTTATCAAAATTGTTTTCGAGAATATAAATAACTGCGCCCAGAATTTCACAGTCATTCTCCATTAGATAGCTTGACAAATTGAGTTATCATGCATCGCCAATTACTCCTCCTCTCTGTCGTTGCCTTGCTCGGATTATCATCCGTCCTTGCAGAAAAACGACCCAATTATATTACTGAAGAGGAGTTTGAAATCGCGAGGAAAAATCCAATCCGCGTCAACAATGACACCAAACCATTAGAGCTTCCTCCATTTGAACAAGGGGTAACCATAACCTTATCTAATTCTGAACCCTAGTTTCGCAAACTTCGTTAAAACTTCTTACCCGAATTTTGCAGCAAATCGCACATCCTCGCCCCGGTTTCGGGCCCCGGCTCTGGACAAACTCGGAAGTTCCTTACACCCTAGATCCAACTTTCACGGATGATCAACGAGCTCAAGTTGCCATTGCTATCAACACTTATCATGAAGCGACCTGCATCCGATTCGTGCCTAAACAGGGACATCATACTTCCTGGGTTGATATCCTCCATGACCCCGCCGTCTGTGGGGTGGCCCATGTTTGCATGAACAATGGAGCTCAGTTTGCAAAATTTGGAGGAAGTTGCGTTAATCCGGGCACTATGGTCCATGAGCTTGGCCATGTATTTGTCCATTTATTTATTTCCATATTTCTAACATTGCTAATTTATGGCTTTAACGACATCTTACATGCAAATTCTTCTGCAGACACTTTGCATGGGACACGAGCAAACTCGACTGGATCGCGACAATTGGATTGGATTCAACACTGCCATTTGTCAACCTCACGGAATTGATAATGACGACTTCAATCGGGGACTTCATAAATTGTATGACTACGTCAGTATCGAGCATTACGAAGGGTTAGTGATAAACTGAGCAATTTGAAACATTTTACAAAAAAAGTGCGACTTAAAGTACTTAGCACTTATCATATTTTGCATGTAGGGAATGTTATAATGGATGCTTTGTTCCAAAACAAGCAGGAGTCACCAAATGTGGATCTGGTGGTCCTCTGGGAGTTTTAGATGTTGAAGTATTGAATGAATTGTATGGCTGCACTTCAGGTAACTATCTTAATTAGAGCATGTGAATTATGCATGACATAAAATATTTGATTGGTTCTGATAAATGAACAATTGATTGATTATTACCTGATATTAGGATGCCAAGGGTATCGCTACGTGAATAAGAACAACAACCCAACCGCAATAGTGCCAGCGGGTGCCGAATTTAATGGAGAGACACTCTACTCATGTCGTGCTTATCATCAAGGTGACATCATCCCAGGGAAGTATCATCCTCGTGGCGAATGTCATGTGGCATGGGGTGGCCAGGAATTTAGTAAAACTTCAGACATTGAAGTTCTGACAAATCCACATGGAGCAAGATTCCAATGGATCGCGGCTCCAGGAGCCCTACCCCCAAATGCTGTCCGCGGTGGGAGGACCAATGAAAGGGAAAATATTTACGTGGTCCAATGCCAACTTCAGAGTGCGGATCAGATCTCGTGGTTCCCTGGAAAATATACGGTTTCCGCTGGTGGCTTCACGAGCTATGGAGGACAAGAGATAAGGTGTGGAGTTATGCAGTTTTTGGTCTGTAATAATTAAATTGTTTCTGGGAAGTTAATTCTATTTGTCTATTTTCTGCATGACATGAAATACGGATAGAAAATATTGATGGTTAAATACGATTTTAATGAGTTCAAAAATAAAATATTTTAAACAATTAAGGCAGTTTTTGGAGTTGTTAATTATTAAAGTAATTCACTCTACTTTCACCTGAGCTGAAACATGATTACGATAAGTCACTTATTCTATGGGAATCGAAATCACTTAAACCCTATAAATGAGGGTGAAACCAATTCTAGAAAATCTGAAATTCAACTTAATCTAAGAGAAATACATTAATGTATNAAAATCTGAAATTCAACTTAATCTAAGAGAAATACATTAATGTATTACATTAATTTAAATACGTAAAAAAATACAAAATGGAGTTAACAAACCGGAAACATTTCATGAAACTAATTTTACACTTACAATGAGCCTTTCTCGTTTACTACTTCTAAGTAATTCTAAATCTAATCTATAACCGTCATTATCTGAAAAGCTATCGTTGATATAGGATAGTGTAAATGTAGATTTTGTAAAAAGCGTATGTGTCTTGGTCTGTCTGTATAGATTTAATCTATTAGATTACTGGAACTGGAAATCAATATCTATATTTTAAGTAGTGTTAGTACCAATTAAGTTACAAGTGGCAGGAATATTTCTATTTTTAAGTATCATAAATCTCATTGTGTCATTAATCCGGACTGGGGACCATCAGCCTGAACCTCGCCTGCAAATATCACAATACATTGAACGTTAGTAACTTTTGGATTGGAGGCTCCAATTTGGAGCAGCTACTTAAAAACTTTCTTCATTAATTAGCTTTCTCTCACATCAATCTCATGGCGTTACTTAAGAAAATCTTAGCCACTTGATGGCTTGTTGCACAATAATAAGGTCTTACCTAATCCCCATTGTCTTTGCAGCTCCTTCCTTGTGCTTCGCTTGGGCTGCTTTAAGTCTTGCTTTTTGCGATGCCTTTTTCTTACTCTTTGGCCCAGGTTTATCAGCTGATTATAGAAGACATGATTCATTAGTCTGGCATAACTATTATATAATATATTACAATGCTCAACAATTGTTTTTTTTACCATTTTGATGTATAAAAAGGTCTGAAGTCGCCGCGGTCGAAGGAGCGCCTGTAGAACCTCCACGTTTCCTTTGCCTATAAATTATTTTAAATTCAAACACTTATCATTTAGTAAACTTGAGTAGTAGCAAACACAAATAAGTATCTACCTTTCCGCTCTAGCTTTCTTTTTCGCCCTCAGACTCCTGTGATACTCTCGATGTTCGTCCAACTGATCTTCAGTCAACGTAAGGCCATCACATTTGCGACATGTATAAATCACGGCGACAGTATCTTCGTCGTTGGAAGGGTCATCATCGCTGTCATCGTGCCTACCCATCCTTCACAGATCTTGCAAGTTTATTCCACGGCAGGTAATCTTTTTTTGATCTCAATTGGTCTATAGTCCAGGATGAAGGCGACTTTGATATTTCCAGCTAATCTAAAATCTAAATGACCAAATAAAAATAAGATTTTAAACAAACGCCATATTATTCCTAACCCCTTCCGTTTCCGGTTGACCCAATTACTTTAATACAATGCTCAATTTAATTACTTTGCAATAAATAAAATGAAAACTTTCAAAACAGGAAGGTAGAGATAGACCACCCACCGGAAGTCCTATTATCAAGCTAATTAGCATCACCCTTTATTACTCCTTAAGGAGTTTCCTTACCATAATTTATGATAATCCAAGATACACTTTAAACACAACTAAATAAAGTAGGTCCATCCAGCATGGTTACATTACACCTGGACACTCGTGACCAGAACAAGGTCACCTGTATCAGCAATTATATTAACTTTGTCCGGTTGTAATTAACTTAATAATTAGTTAATTAATAAGATTGGATCAAACATCAAACCTACGGAGATCTTGAGAAATGAGAACAAACAAGAAGCGGGCCGCAACTCTTTCATCTTTTGCATCACACGCAATGGAATTGTCAATAAAAACAGATAAACAATCAACAAACAAAAAATGGGGCTTATCAAACCAACTTTATCCTGGGCAGCAACTCTTTCATCTTTTGCATCACACGCAATGGAATTGTCAATAAAAACAGATAAACAATCAACAAACAAAAAATGGGGCTTATCAAACCAATTTTATCCTGGGCATGTAAATCCTGTGTCCGCCAATTATTTGGGAGCAGTATAAAATCCGTAACTTACTCCACGTGGACGAATTCCTTTAAATTTCTGAGGGATCACGACAAAGTCTCACTTTTTAGGAGGATTGCTTATCCAAGTTGTGGCTTATCTTCGGCTTCAACTTCACCTTCAACCATTGTTGAATTGGACTACAAGGCGTACGTGAATGAGGAAGAGGTCGACAAGATTCTCAAAACGGTGAATGATATCCCGGACTTGGAAGATTTACAAAGGTTTGGAATTTCAAAAAAGTCAATTAAAATCACTCCAGGAGAAAAAGGAAGGTAATAGGAAAGGAGTGAAGAATATCGTGGAAAATATTGATGACCTTGTCGCCATTCTGGGGCTTACGGTAAGCGCTCAATCAGCGCCAAGGTGGTGTCGCCGTAAACGTGGCGTCGGTGATGCCATCGTCACGATGGCATCGTGTAACAAGTATTGATTGTTCTGTTTTTTTGCAGAGTTCTCTCCGAACTTTTGGTATTATACTGGAAAGGAACATTCCTAATCTGAGGAACCCAATGTTTCCTGTACCCACAAAGGCCATGGTTCAAAAGTCTGATAAAATTGTGAGCATTGTCCTACAAGGGAGCCAGGTCTCCTGGTGTTGTATTCAAAGGAATGATGAAGAAGAAACGTTCCTAGTAAAACAACTGGAGTTTAAACCAGTGGAATTTAATAGTAGACAACATTTCCACTCCAGTTTGACAGAGGTAGGTAGGTCAGGTCAAGATGGCATTTATATATTTGAATTACAGGAGATATCAATAATGAGATTATTTAATTTTAGATGATGGAAATCTGCAAAACGATACCAGAAGCACATCTCTGCATTGTTGAGGAGTACCCAGGAACTGCGGCGACAAAAGCGACCATGTTTCCTTATCTGAATGAGGTGACTCAACTCCGATCATTTTTATTGGGAAGGTTAACCGCACGCTTTGATCGAGGATATATAATTGCTATCAAGACTGGGGCAGTTGCTCGTTTATTTAATACGGTTGTGGGTATGTCACATTCAATATTAATGTACATGTTTAAACCACAAAATTCTATTGTCAATTTCTTTATAACAGGCAAAGAAAGAGTATCTGGACAGCACTTGGTGGATAACATGATTATATGGAAGCCTTTGCCATCCCTTATCGTGCCAAATAGATTAAAATTGGAGTATGAAAATCAAGATCCAGTAATTAAGGAAGGCATAGTAAACTCTATTTTATTGAATTTAGCTTACTGGAAGTTGACTAAACAATTTACAGACTCTTATTTATGAAATTAAGTAAAACTTAAATTTCTGAGCAATAAGATAAAATATTCAAAACTTAAAGCATCATAAGGAATGTCCCAATAGGGCGATTCTCATTAATCAGATCACCATGCGCAATTCGCGAACGGGTTGAAATTGCACTACTGTAATCTAAACGGAAGATGTGCTTCCCATTTTAAGTAGGAAGTCGTGTTTTTTGGAGATAAGTCAAGTTTAGGCCGCATTAACTAAATAGCTTCATTAAAAGCATCGATACTTTCTCCATTGGTTAAAACCTCGCAAGAGCTTCCTTCTCTGGGAATCCTGCAAAGAACTGAAATGTTCCAAGTATTTTCTCAAGGCGTCTTTTTTCATTCGTCCAAAATTAGTTGTGGTTCCACTCAAGAATTTCACTGTTTTCGAAAAATCACCCCGAGCCAGAGAGTTATATCCTTCAAATGTTACGTCCTGAAAATATGGACAACTTTATGAAATCATGAAAAATACCGAAATGTTCATCACTTTACGGATTTTACCGAGAAGTAAAGAGGCTCATGATGAAATCTCGTCAATCTCATTCGACAAATGGCAATTATATAACTCAGATCCGTTATCCGTCCCGTCCGGCTTATCCTGAGTTCTCTCAAATCTGGCCATTGTATATCAAATCTTTTAATCCAAGTAATTAACATTTTTTACAACGCCACATAGAACAATTACCCGTCAACTCCAAAATAGCCGGTTTTGTCCAATCCTCTCCCAATATTCCTTTATCACTACATCCCGGACAATTGTCCAGTTCCACTTTTTCCAGGAGTCTTAGCCCTCTCCAAATCCTGGCAAAATCTGACGCCTCCCCCTTAAATCCAGTCAGGCTCAGTACCCTCAAATTCACGAAACAAGCCACAACCTTCCCCACACTCAAAGGAATTGACACCCCGACCACGCCATGATTTTGAATCTGTAGTTCTCTCACAGATGGTCTCTCCACTTCAAGCAGACCTTGAACAAACATGTCCATCCTCCTCATTTTCGAACATTGGGTATGAAATTGCTTCCCAATTTTGAAATCAATCTGTAAACTAGTTAATCTCGGAAAGCGTTGCACGACAAAGATATCCTGATCTATGTGAAAAGTGGAGAATTGTACGACAAGCTTCCTCAAATTGGCAAACTCATAATTTAACAAGATATCCGTCGTGGATGCCATCACCGTCATGATTCTACTGGCAATTTGGCTCATTTCCATACTACCCTCTGAGCTGAGGGAATATCCTAACCGTCCCAAGTTGTAGTTATTTTCCTCACAAAATTTGTCATATACAAGATTAAGTCGCCTCTGATAACACATTAAGGTCAAGCAGAACAGAGCAGAGTCTGACAGAGACGAACGGGATTCCGGTGAAACGACGATACTCTCCAGTTCCGGAGAGGCGTCTCTATTTTCCAGCAACTCAATTAACGGTTTGACGACAAGGGCGTCCGTAGGCGTGGCGGAAGACGTGGCAGACTTATCCCAGGAGTACTTAAACTTGAAGGGATGGGCACTTATTGGTGAGAAGGTTAGAAAAGGGATCACAACTGACTTCAGGGTGGAGGTACAGCACGATAAAATATGATTGATGAAGAAATCTGCCCCCTTCTTAGGATCTCTTGTAATTTCCAGGATGCCAAGGTGCTGGAGGCAGCTGCAGGCCAGAGAAAATCGGGCCTTGTCCTTATCACACAACTCGGCTAGGATAGTTCCATCAATTTCTTGGATAATGAGGACCCTCAGTCTGGAACAGACCGATATAATTTTCACTATGGACGAGGTAACCACGCCAGAAGTGAGTGTCAGGGTGGAAATATGGCTTGAGAATTGGAGGTTGAATTCTGAAAACTGTTTTGCGCTTGGAGTAAGTTTCCAGTGAAAATGGAAATTTGTCCAGGCCGTGTTTGATTGTAGGAGGGTGGCGAAGGCGGCTTGAGAATGGACATGAAGAGAAAGCTTATCCAGGAATTTGTCTTCTATCCAGAGTTTTGTGGAGTGGCAGGTAAGGCGGAGGGTCAGTAGGTCGGTGGGTGTTAGGTGGGAGAAGATTTGGTCAAGAATCTGTATAAGCGTAAAAATTGCAAAGTTTTTATGGATTTTGCAGGAAGTTTTTACACTAAATATGCTGGAACTGACCAAGTTTGGCAAATTGAGAATGCCGATGTCTTCCAAGGAACTGATACAACTTTCTCTACGGCTTGGATATCTATTTCCGGTTTGCTCAATACCTTGAGAAGGTATTAAGCTATTTCCTATTTCCGTGAGCATGACGAGGACTAGTTGAGCTTATCTGTGGAGGTGTCGCACTTCAGTAAATAAGGTAAGGTTTACAAAACCGTAAAAACTGTCCTGCGAAACAAAGTACTTAAGACAAGACGTGACCGGAAAATTGCCAACAATGCATTTGGTTTCTCATAAAAATGCATGACTTGCCCAGGAATTGTGCATAATAAAGTGAAAGTAAAGTGAAATTCCCTCTTTTGCGTGGTAAATAACAACCCGAAACCACAAAACCCGGATCGGGAAAAGCCCGAAATTCCACGAAATTCTCATTCCCAGCCAATGCTTTTACTACTTTCTACTACTTTCTCATTCCGCAAATTTCCCTGTTTTCTCCGTTAATGCTTTCACCGCCTGATTTCCAGCCTTAATGTTTGGTTTGTTGTGCTCTGGCTGCTGGGCTATACATGAACATTGCGTGTTGTTCCTAATACTCACTTCCGTTTCTATTCCTTTTTGCCAAAAAGTTTTTGCAGGAGAAAGGATAGAATGGAATGCCGTGAATTGAGCGCTTGTGGCGTTTCATAAGTGATTGGCTTAGCTTCAGCCATTAGACGTCATACATTCCGAGGTAGTAGGTAGTTGTCCTCATTTCTTGCATGTATTACAGCAAGTAATAATTATTAGACAGCTCTCCCTGGGAGAAAATCCATAATTCCCGAAGAAAGCGTCAATTACTTACGATCTGATATGTGAACCGAGTTTCTGAATATTTCAAGATTTTAATTATGCACATTTGACGTTGTCCAGTCCGAGATGCATTGCAAATTGATACAAACTTTGTCCAGGATTGTGTAACTTCAGAGTGACGAATTTTAGAGTGAGTAAAAAATACAGTACTCTTAATTTGAGTGGATTTCTCATAATTCTCAATTGCTCCTTGTCCTTGTGATGTCGGTTATTAATCAAGAAAAATTAGTGTGATGTGCATCCACTGGAATCCATTTCGTTATGATAACTGAACAAATAAGGCAGTGACACATATTATTTCAAGTTGATTTTTTTTGTTTGATATTGATCTTGATGTCATTTCGTCAATTTCACTGACCACTTTGTTCATCTTGGTCCATGCAATGTTAACTTTTTAACATTTGCTAAATACAAATCATACCGTGGTCATTTTCCATTAGTTGCATGCTGAGCTATGCATACTCAGGAATTGAACTACTTCAATTTCCTCCTTATCTCTGTGACCCTTGACATGACCACCTTGGCTTGTAAATGGAAATGGAAGGTTCAGTCAGATTGATTGATAATTTAAAGGATATAGATGCATCTCTGTTCATACATGTGACATAATTCTTTATAGTTGTGAAGACCATTAAAAATTAAATGCTTGAGTCATGCTTCACCCAAATCTTTAATCGTCTCAAATATCAACGGAGTTGTGTTAATGCTCCAGTATTTTATATCCGTCTGACTGAATATGTGTCTCATATTTCATTTCAGGTTTAATGAAACAAATCGATTTCTTATCCAGAGTCCATCCTTTGCCACAGCGTCGTCCTACGAATTTATTTAACAACTTGTCCTCCTCTGAATTGGGGTGATGGGGTGAGATATCAGTAAGTCGACACGACACTTGTTCTCATAGCTGGGTAGTTGGTGTAAGTATTGATTTTTTTTACCTTAGTTGGTAAATGGTGACCAATACTTGACACTCATTTGCGTTGGATTCCTTGAAGAAGACTGGCAGGAAAGTAATTTAACAGTTTTTCGGAAATCATGCAATCCAGCAAAGTCCTATTTTTTGTGGGTGTGCTAATAGTCTCGGAAATTAGTGCAACATGGTAAGTTTCAGATGGATAAGCAATCAATTAGGATATGACTCACAGTAATAATTGTGTCTGCATGTTTTTCTAGGGGGGCCAAATCCGTGTCAGAAATAATGGATAGCTTATTCCCGGAAAAGTCCACAAACCCAACTGACTACTATGACAAGAGAGTCCGACCAAATTATGGAAGTATGGAAAAATTTTGTGTTATTTATATTATCAGAATATTCATAATTTTAAAACAATTCAATAATTACCCTTGTTTGCACGCTTCCTGCAGATAAACCTGTCGAAGTTGCTGCGAGTGCCTATATCCTGGATATTTATAACGTGGATGAAAAGAAACATGTAAGGAAATTTTGAAGAATTTTATTTTAATATCGTAATTTTTCATGAAAAATACTTAATTTTTTGAACGAACAGGAGTTTACAGCCCAATTGTACTTCAGACAAAAGTGGATCGATCCTAGACTTAAATTTGAGCCTCCTGCAGGAATACCGACAATTACGGTGAGCAGCAACTTTAAAATTGCAGGGCAAATTGTTTCACAACAATGTTTTTACGGTTTAGCTTGATTCGGAACACGCTAAAAAGATGTGGATCCCAGATACTTTCATCGTCAATGAGAGATCTTCATACAAGCACGATATGACTGTGGAAAATGTTTTTACAAGAGTTTCCTCAGACGGAGAAGTTTTACGATCGATGCGGTATAAAAAAATGAATTGTCATAATTTAGCTACTTGACTTATTTATCATTAATTTGTTTGAATAGGATCACGGTAACGGCGAGCTGCAAAATGAATTTGAAATGGTTCCCCTTTGATAGACACACGGCCAGCTTGGTTTTTGAGAGTTGTAAGTTTTACACAAAATTTAAAAATAAGAATGTTTTCGGAAACCTCAATTTTGTACCCCTATTTGTACCAGATGGAGCGTCAACTGCAGATTTCTACTACGTTTGGTCCAAGGATGATAAGGGGGTTCCAAAGATTGGGGTCTCAGCCGGCTCAGGAGGATCCATTAATCAAGAAGTAATTGCAGTGAAAGCAGATTCCGCAATGGTAGCGATGTCCATGGGTAATAATAGCAATCAAAGATGACCATAATCCGTGACATTTTTTAAAAAATATAAAAAATATACTTCTCCAGGAAACTATTCACGACTCTCGATTGACTTCATTATTGCCCGAGTGTCCACCAGATTCCTTCAAGACGTTTATTTTCCAGCTACCGTCCTCACCATTGTTGCGTTCATTACGATGAGTGTCGGTGCCGTGCAGTTCCGTGTCTTGTTGAGTGTTATTTGCGTAAGGAGATTTTTTTTAGAATTTTCCAAAAACTTTAAATTCAACATCCTTATCCGTAGATGATTGGAATTATAATTTTCACGTCACTCCTATCCGCACAAATGCCTAAAGTTTCGTATCAGGTCAGTATTTTAATAATACAGCTCAAATATCAATTTACTTATAATCTTGTGTCATTTTTCAAATAAAATAATATAATCCTAACGTTTCAGACTGCCTTGGACTTTTACGTGTTTAAATGTTCCTTTATGGTTTTTAATGTTGTGATTGGTAAGCATTTCTTTTTTCCCAATAATTCGAACAATATTCTGATTACAATTACACTCAATTTCAGTAAATTTCATCATGTACCACCTCTTGAAGCCACAAGCACGCTCCAATGTAAGCTCCAATTTTATTACTAATTTGGCCATTTTATCCTTAATAAAAAACCTAATAAAATATAGACTCGAATGAGAATGCGACAAATCAACGGAAGTACCGACGACGCGAAAGAGATTCTTCCTGGCGAAGCATCAGAGCATTCCGAAGAATTCAGTATGGCACGCCCAATTTTCGACTCGAAATTAAAAGAGTTGACCTACAAGTAAGCCATAATTACACTAAATTATAGCCTGTTACCTTCTAACCCCTTATCTTTTCCAGGTTATGCATGTACTCCCAATACACTATGCCCTGCTTCTTCCTCCTCTTCAACATTATCTACTGGATGGTTGTCCTTATCGCGAGTAACTCTGTAGGAGACGACAAGGACTTTATGATTTTGGAAAATACAGACTAATTCAAAATAATACAGATCTACTAGTATAATAATATATCACAAATAATGACGGTAACTGGTCAAATAATCACACAAATTGTCACCAATAAGAGACAAGACTCACTGCAAATCATGACACTTATTTTTTTG
>JAAXNX010001977.1:0-15242 GCA_036491905.1 Folsomia manolachei
TTTTCGTCTAGTTCTTGATCTGTGGGACTAAAACCCTTTCAGAAATTCTTTGCAAGAAATGGCAACGTGTCGGCAAGGCAGACTGACAGACAGATGAGCTGAGCTTGGTCGCAGGGAAAATTTTAAGATTGACCTTTACCGCATTCATCCTTTATGAATGTCGCCTCGGCCTCGCTGAAATTTAATCTGTTTTGAATCTAAAGTCGTATGCATGCATTCCACATAAATTACCATCAAAGTTTTTTTTTAATTGCTACAAAGAATTTGAGATTACACTTCGATGCTTAACTTTAGTTATTTATGATCTTGGTCTCATACATATTACAATTGTTGGTGAATATCACAAAAACTTGAAGTTCAGGTAAACCCGCAAATCCCATTCATTTCATTCCAATCCAGAAGGATGAATTACTTTTCACTTGGGCTATGTAACCATTCCAAACTCCGATGCTGTGACTTTACCTGGTTTAACTGTATGGTGAAATCCTTAGTTAAAAACATGAAATATTTCAGGAAGAGCTCAAACCAAATTCATGTTTCTTCATAATCGTTAAAACGACAGAAAAATACAAATCTGCCGTGGTGTTGGTTGTCCTCAGGTAGTTTAGATGTCTTTCTAATTCAATTTATCTTCTCCTAGGGAAATGTCGTAATAAAATAAAATGCTCAGCTTTCAACGGGCGTGTAGCGAACATGTAATGCTGGTGAGTTTTAAACCGACTATTGTATAGTTGACTGGTCAATATCTTGAAAGAAAGCCGAACTCTAGGATCATATTCATGCGTGCTAATACTATTGATTGATATTTATGTGCAGAATTGGAATTATTTTCAATAACTCACTCAGGCATGAATGACGAGTTTCAAATTGACAAATCACGCCAAAAACCACAACTACAGGCTACTGCACTGCTGACTACCACTATTTGATATAGCGAAATAATTTGTATCAAATAAAAGTGGCTCAGTGGTAGATATGAGCTGGCTTTTAATAAAACTAAATATCGGACTTGCGACTTTATTTTATTGACGCCTAGTCCGTCTCGAAATTATAGTATGTCCTGTTTGGGATGCTTCCAAGCATCAACTACAGATCTGTTTATCCCTTTAAAAAATAAAGCTGTTCTATCGTCTTCAACGCCTAAACCTGACAAACTGTCAAGGATGCGACCTTGATATTCTTCAACTTGAGTAAAATCAATACGGATTTCGACTTTGAAATGTTTTTGAAAATGGTAGCTCATCAGTTCTTGTCTCAGCCAACGCCAAGAAGTCATCTTTTTTATACCTGTTTTCATCACAGATTGGCAGTTAAGTTTAAGTATTACTTTAAGCTGCCCTCATCATGAGATTAGTTTTAGTTTAGGTTGAGCAGATGCAGTGGTGGACTTAGACTTGGACTTGATTCGTGAGGAGTAAGTCGTTGCCGTTACTTGGTGAATAACTTGATTTGCTTAAACTTTTAAACCAAGCCAGTTTAATCAACTCCAACTAAGCCAGCATTCCTTTTGTGTTTTAGTGATGCAGTATTTAAACCTGATCATTAAACTCGTAGGCAGTCTAATTTCTTATCTTCATTTTTTCACATTCCTTTCAAATGGCGTGGAACAAAAAAATGTCTCCCATGCATCCCGGATTTCATATTGTGGATGATAAATTTCATAAATTGGAGAAATTTTCCCTTATTGTCATTTTTCGAATTTTCTTGTCCTTTGGCCAGGTAAAGAATGTCACCAACTGTTTTTGGGTTATACTTTTTAGGCAGTTGACAAAGTTGGATGCATCAAAATACAAAAGGCAAACCTTTCCTCGGAAATCTTAGCTCATCTCTCGTGTCTTATTTCCAATTCCCATGTAATCTTAGAAAGACAAACTGGTCCAAAATCCAAAGACGGAGGCCGGCCAGAGAAAGAACGACCCTTCTTATCTTCCACTCTCTTGAAAGTTTTTCTGATTTATCAGACTAATAATCATGAAACCAAACGATATTTGTTGCTTCTATATATTTATAAGTAAAATCCTTGTGAACGACTGGATGTTTTCTCCCTTAAATCTTTTTAGTTTTAAGCTTCTTTACCATACTGCAGTGCTTACATGAACTTAGCCCTCATCAGCTCCAGCCCAAAAGAGTTCTCAAGAAAGGTCCAATAACAATTTTCCAGATATCATGTGTCCTGTTTGCGGTCTACCAATTTGATGGGCTGATGAAGGATGGGAACAGATTTATGCCTGCTCCATGTTTTCTTTCTGTTTATCTTAAATTTCAGTTTGAAAGATGCTCTTCATCAGTTCATCTTGTCCAACCTTTTTGGTGTCTGCGTTAATGATAATGGCGATATGCAGGGACAGGGAGGGATGAGATTTTTTAACATTTGGTTTGGGGTAAAACCATGAATTTGTGGAAAATTTCTTACAAATTAACCCAATACGAATTAGCCGTGAGTTGGAAATTATAAGTTGAAAGTAATTACTAGATATATTCAGTAAAGGCTGGTGATGAGATTATTTCTGAAATTTTCGAAAAATGTCATTATCTTTGCAACATCTTACATGACGAAGAAAATTGGATTCATCAATCAGTTTAATAGTGAAGCTCATTTTCAATGGCAAGGATAAATATTTATCAAAATCATGTGAAAATAATCCATGAAAAACAGTATTAATTCATTCACTGTTTGATACTGTAGTTTTCAAAGATCAATAGGTTGTCAAATCTGTGTATATCATTTTTATGGGACAGCTACTCGTATTTTAAGGCGAGGCATTCAATTGAGATTTCCAGGAACGTAAATCTGCTCGTGTGAAAAGGTCAAAATGTCAAAAATGATTTGTCATATATATACAAGTTATGAGTCTTTCATTGTTTTTCAATTTTCAATGCTTTGTATGTTTTTTGTGAATCCTTCTGTATACAAAATTCGGAATAATTCATGAGATGTAATGAGAAGAAATTATTTCAGTAATTTTGTCTCCTCTTTCAAGTACCAACAATTAGTGACACATTTCTGCAATTTGTGCAACTCGAACTGAGGCAGTTGTTGAAAATAGTGGAAAGTGGTTTTAAAAAAATAAATGAGCCGAACCAGTCACGGAGTAGAAATTTTTGTGAATAACTCCAGTGCGGGGCAGAAGCAGATCCGGTACAAGTTCCATTCCATCTACATTATCTTGTGCTGTATTGTGCGAAAATGTTAAGAATTTTGCAAATTCGGCAAACTAGGATTGTAAATGTGCCTCAATTGATTGTTATTGTGTTGTAGATGATGATGGAGGACTAATGAATATCGGCTCATCCATTAACGTCCAAAAGCCAATTCAGCATTTTTGGTTTTATGCAACTTGTTTTTTTCTCTTCATCCATTCACATCCTGTTCACTTGGTCCTTTACTTCTGAATGAATTGATATATTTTCATTAAGAATATGAAATGAAATTAGTGGTAGATTGGGCATTATTTTTTTGGAGTTAGCAATCTTCCACGTTTCTATTATGCAAGGACTTTCACCAAGATGTGGTGATTCGCTTGTTTTTAACGAGTTTGAGTGGAAAGTGTTGTATATGTACTTCTAAAAATGGAATTAGGAAATATCTCAAGTGTGTGAACTGGCTTAATTATTACACCTTTTGAATTTCTTCGTTTGTGCAATGACCACGGAATAGTATGGAGCACATATGATGGTTATGAAGTCTATTTTGTTTTATTTTTTTGACGACTTCGTGGGTGGGTATTGGTTCAACTACATTGCATGACGTGACTATTGAAAATTACATAGAATTATCGGAAATAAATGAATAATTGCAATTAACATTTGTGCGATTGATGTTTTCACTCCATTTTTCTCTGATTGTTGAAAGCCATTTTACATCAATGTTCAATGTGCTCATTTTTTGAACTTCGGCATGTAGGAAAAAACATTCTACATTTTGGAGTAAGAAAAATACTACAAAAAATTTCTGTGTATATCGTCCTCTCTCTTTTTGCCTTATAGTTAGGTATATATTTTGTATTAGATAGACCTGTTTGTGTAGGAAGAACTTCATGCGTTGAATATCAAATTAGCAAATTCTATTACTTTTATCCGGATTTCAAGACTCGTTCAACCTTCTCCTACCTATTATTTACTTGCTTCAACTTCTACAATCCTGTGCAAATTCTTGAAATTCTGCATCCACGTACTCCCATCTCATGACTTTCGTGCCAGGTTAAGTTAAATAGATTGGAATTTTGGGGTCGTTGGGTTTAGCATTGTAATGAGTGTGCACATTTGAAATATTTCACATCTATTATTTCATTGTTTTCAAATTGTTTGGTTCAATGTTCATGGATTGGAGGGCAACTAACCGGATTTTTAAATCTGTCAAACTTTTCTTAATACCTGTTCGAGAAAGAAGAGCTCAACAAAACAAATTATTCGGATGGAATGTGATAAAGTTGTGGAATTTGCATTCCTTTCATTAATTATTGTGCATTGATAAGATGGTCTGAATAGGAGTAAGGATGAGATGAGAAGATCACATCGTGGTCAGTTAGGTATCTGTAATCCATGTTGGATTTGGAGAAAAGAACAGTGGAAAAGTACACAAGGTGTTGCAAAGGATGAACTGCCGGTGGCAGCGTCTTCACACCACACTATTATTAAGTCTGCTTGTGCAAACTATTCTTCTTCTCATAATTGACAGAGGCCGAACTGAACTGATTCAGTAAAAATGCCGGACATTTGAGTAAAACTTGTTGTTTGCAAATATATATATTTATGTGTGGTTGCATTGTGGGTTGAATGTTTTGGACTGGTTATAATAAGTACACAATTTGCATTCCAGGGAGCAATACATGACGATTTCCATTTCATTGACTCAATCACATTAAATCCGTTTGGCATTCGTATTGAAGAGTCAGTCATAGATCCACATTAGTTCGGCTATTAGAAATTGTTTAACGATTAAATGATCACAACAACATACAAGACAATCGAGGTTGTTCATCTTCCGTGAGTTTTTTTCTTGTGCTCAAAATTGTAATCTTTTGTTTTTCTCTTAATTTTTAACTTAATCCATCCATCTCTCTGAAATCTTGATTCCCCAAGAAGGTCATCATAGATTTGTATTCTGCCTTAGTTAATGAGTTGGCTTCAGTTTTGACAACCAACCAAGCGCATTCCTTCGATTTTTTACTTACTGATTCCCTCACGATATTGTCTGTTGTTTTATTATAGTTTGACCTCTGTCTAGTTTGTGTGTTCCGATTTAAAATGGTCATCCAAGTTTCGAGCTAGAAGGAAGCCGGCACTATTACCTGTAGTACGATGAAAAAGACTTCTAGCGTTTACTTCATTCTGTCAAATATCAAATTGTAGCAAATCACGGCAGATATATGGCCATGATAAGATTGATGAACGATGAACGGTCAAGCAGTGGCTATAAAATAATGCGCGTAGGCCATCCTAATATCCTGCATGACTTTATAAGCCGCATCAATAAGTGCATGTAATAGCCCACAACCACCGGCGAGTTTTTGGTATGAAGATATGATGAGATTATTGGATTTGATAGGATGAGCTAACCAAATCTACGTACAAACAATAATGTAATGTAAATGATCAAATTACCAAATTTCCTTTTACATGCGTGTTGGTTGACTTTAGGCTGGCTTGGTGGACGTAGGCCTTTCTGTTAAATTCGTGACTGAACTGAATTCAAAATTCTGCTAAAAATCAGGTTACTTAACAAAATTTTGAAAGGATACAAGTTTTGATTATACTGTTTTTTATTGGGAAAAATTAACCTGTGTAGATTATCGGAAGCTGTTGACGGGGGTTTGTGTTTTAGAAAGAGTAATTAAATGGTAATGGTTTGTAAAAAGTTGAAAAAGTTGTCCATTTAAAAAAAATTCGCCCTGTTTTTACTATTAAATTGCGGATCTTCGAGTTGTTTTGTATTTGTTTGGAGAAAAGCAGAAATTAAGTTGTACATTAAGATATTGCATGATTACTTACGCCGTAGAGCATGATTCACCTATAAAACGAATTCAATACAGACAATAAACACTTCTCAAGCTGTCTCAAGCTCAATCCAAAATTTATTTCCTCTACCCACAATGAATAGACTAAGATAAATAGGAAGAAATGGTACAAGGCATAGTAAATATATACTTTTTGATAATTTCTATTTGTTAAATGAAATGTGGGGTGGGAAAAAAATCCAATTTCTTTTGACATAAGAGATGAAAATTTCAAAGTGATAAAAAGGGAGATGAGTTGAACATTTTTATCTTTGTTAACTATTGAATGCGGATAGATAAGGATGAAACCTTACATATCTGCACTACAGGCTGGTGCTGATTGCAGTGGTGAGCCCTTAAGTCTTCTTCTTTTTCTTGAACATCACCAGAGAGCCCTTCATATGAAAAATCCCTTTTATGAAATATATATCACCTCAGTTCATCAAAGAGTGATGCGGCCGAAAATGTATCTTGAAGGGTACCACAAGAACCCAGCAACAAGTGGTGAACAAAAAAACGGTTCACAATACAAAGAAGCTGTTTGTCTTACCTTTACACTGGCTAAAAGACCAAGCAACAAGGATTTTAGAAAGGAGCCGATATAATGTACGAAGGGAGAGAATGTAATGAACAGAATAAAAAGGGGCAATCAAAGCTTCCACTAAAAGTTTTAGATTTTAGATCCATGTTCTTACATGAATGTCAGTATCTTACTAGTTAGACCCTTAATTTAATGGTTGTTCATCAACTCATCTCATCCTATCGCGTCTATTATGGATTCACTGCGGTAAAAAATGAGGAAAAGTTTAGAATCCATCCTTTCCTTCTCAGCGGCCATCAACGTCAACTTCGTACAGATAAATGGTTAACTATGGAACAATATGCAATCAATAATAAATGATTAAACGGAAGAATGTATTCCACTAAAAGTTTTAGATTTTAGATCCATGTTCTTACATGAATGTCAGTATCTTACTAGTTAGACCCTTAATTTAATGGTTGTTCATCAACTCATTTCATCCTATCGCGTCTATTATGGATTCACTGCGGTAAAAAATGAGGAAAAGTTTAGAATCCATCCTTTCCTTCTCAGCGTCATATTCTCAGCGGCCATCAACGTCAAACTTCGTACAGATAAATGGTTAACTATGGAACAATATGCAATCAATAATAAATGATTAAACGGAAGAATGTTACTCATAATCGTTAGCGTATAATTAATGGAAGTTGTCGGAATATTTGAAAACACTTGCATGTCGAGCTGAAATACTCTTTTTGACTTATCAAAGCACTGGCTTAGCACAAGCTTTAAAAATAAAAATAATGAAACAAGTGTTTTATTCCTGGTTATTAAAAAATTAAAAAATTGCATCCAAATCAACTATCTGTCCATTACTAACAATTAACTTTCCGCACCAAGTAAAATTATTGTGGAAATGAACATGAATCTATCAACAGCACTATATTTAAGGCCAAACTAGGTACATATTTATGTATCAGCTCGCATTGCAGTAATTACGGAGTGTTTGGTGTGGACGTTAATTAAACTAATTAATGCGTTTGTTATGCTGTAGCAAAACGCTGTAAAGGTGAAACAAGGTGTAGTAGGATCTCATGCAATCTTTTAAACCTTAACCAAAAATCTGTTGCGGAAACTAAATAAATGTTTGGAATTTATCATCCCTTTTTGTCCCGCAGAGAAAAGTGTTCGGTGACTGACTCGCTTGGTCGCTTCGGCTTTGTGGCAATAGTTGGTGCGAAGTTGTAATTATATTTTCCAATGGGAGGGCATCTTTCGCTTTTAGTAATTTGGTATAAAATAACTGTCTGAGCAAAATATTCAGTTTCCTTTCTCCATGCGCCAGCTCCCATTAAACCAAGTGACCGCGACCAGCCATGAATTTGGTAGAGAAAAGAAAAATGCCTCATGCCGAGAAGGGTAGAGACTTGAGCAGTGTTTTTCTTCTCAGAAGAAATTTACAAACTTCAGTTTTACCCTCCGCCAATCAAGGGGTGTAATTTAAGGGCATATTATAAGGTGCGTGGGTCAAATTTATGAACTTTACCTTAACCTAAGTTACCTGGTCACCACCAGGCCAAGCCGAAACAACAATTATATGTGCAGGCAGAAGTAACGACTTGGTTACAAATAGGTGAGGAAGGTGAAGGTAAAAAAGGCTGAAGGTGAAATTGTGTACCAAAGATAATTTCATGATAAGTTTCGAATCTGTTGAATTGGATCCTGAAACGAGATCAAACAGCAGCAGGTCGATTTCAATTCTTACCTGTTTTATCTAAAATACAGCCTGGATTTCTCCCACCCGTTGTCTTCAGTAGTGCGTACCTTACAGATCACTTATTTTACATCTTGGTAGCTTCACATAAACTAACCTAAAACAACCCAGCCGCCTGGTGGGATGCGTTGTGAATCCACTTGAACCATTTGTTAAACTCGTAGGACAAAGAATTATTAACTGACTGACGTCGTATAAAGAATACCAAGTCAAAAGTCAAGTCATGCCTTCTCTTCTTCTGTGACCTGATCTACTTATTCTTCCTGGATGAGGTTAGTCAAGTCCATCTCAGTCAGAGCAGCGTCTTCTTTTTTTCTTGAGGAAGGACAAAAAACCTTTTTTCTCCAGAAAGTTTAAGTTTACTTTGAAAACCACGAAGGACGCTGATGTGATGATGATGAGCTCACCTTTTTATGAACTGATAAATCTTTCTTATGTGCCTAAACCACGTTGTGAGTGACCTCGGTCGGATGGATGCATCTCTGACTCGCATTTTGATTTGATACAACTTCTTTGTCTGTATTCTTCAGCTCCAGTTCTTGAGGTCAGATCTTATCCCCAGAGTTAAGACTGTTCATGTGTTCAAATATTAAAATAAACCTGGGGTACGCTTACCTTGCATTTACTGAAAGTTGATCGAGTGATACAGTTAGTTGCGGAGTGGGTTAAATTACATTCTGGTGGATTTGGATTGGATGGACAGGATTTTGATTTTTGAGTAGCAAGGCTAAAAGGGCCTGGCTGACTCCTGACACCTTGACAGCTCTAACCCTCAATCTGGAGCTTTATTTCCCAGTTTATGGACAGAAGCCCTTATTTTTATTGGTTATTCTATCATCCCTTCGCTGCGTAACCCTTCTGCTGCAGTAGCGTGATTGTAAACGCTTGAGGAAGGAAAGTTGTTCCCGCATGCATGCAGTTGGCTGGACATGACTTGGCCAGCTGTGGTTTGGACGTGGAAAGTTGGTAACTTACATCAGGTGTGTAATGATGGTCTTCTAATGTAATGTATTATGTATAACTTAGTCCAGCAATAAAAATCAGAATTAAACAAAACTCTGATTTTTTATATTTAAAAAAATACTCTTCGTTCCACCACTTGTGCGCCTTTGGTCGGGAGTGTGATGAATTTTTACGAAGGAACATCTTTGATCATCCCCCGAACCGAGCGTTGCATGGACTGGAACTTATTATCGTATCGGCTTCAACTTTAATTTGAGAAAACGAGACACAGGAGTTGAATGCAGGGAATGGTTTTTAGGAGAAGCTGTAAAAAGTTTTAGTAGCAATATATTTCCTGGATATTGGTTTTAAAACAAGCAACTTATGAACATTTTAATATGTTTTCCACGTTTTTAAAAATTCACTCACAAACACTCACTCGAATGATCATTTATAATTTAAATGCATAATCTAAAATTTCTTGGTTTGATATCCAATGAATGATGGTGAAAATCTGATATTAACAAATAGTTTTGCTGCAGTAGTTTTGAGTCAGTCCTTTAAATTACATCTGTTTTATAATTCATGATGTACATTAAGGCACGTTTACATATTGCTCGTTTTATTACTCGAAAATTGAACACTTCTTCATTTCTTCTTAACAGATACAAAAGAAAGCTTTCAAGTTTTGAATGCCCATCATCTTTTATTTCATTTCTCTCTTCCTCAAACTCCATCATTTCTCAATCCCATCCATCTTGAATCTAAAACTGTGAGACTAGTAAACCTACCAGTTGCACTCTTCTCATTCCTGTTGAAAATGTGTACTGTTCCTTCTAGCTTCTGAAATTAAATGTAAAAAAGACGCTTTTTTATATTCTTCTGGACAGACCAGACATTGTAACAAATTGATAATAATGCTTCCTTCAAGGGTCTACTCACATTATGTTTGATTTGAGGCTTCATAATCAAACCACACTCCCTTCAAAACTCGCTCATCTTGCATGTTAGCTGAACATAAATAAGAACTCCAGAAGAGCAAAGGAAAAAGACTCCTTTAAAAGCTTCAACCTCATTTTATTCTGCTTTTCTTTTATCTCAGCGGAGAAGCATATTAATTTCTGAAGATGCCAGAAAGATGCTTCTAAGAAATCTTTCCAAAAGCCAGCCATCGGATTGGCTATCGGGCAAGTAATGATTAAGCATAACAGCTCTAATTAAAACAGAAATTGGATGTTAATTAGCAAAAAATAAATCTTATTTTCTCATTGCGAGGTGAGGTGAGCGAGATTACGGCATTAGTATTGAACAAGTTGGAGTTTCAGGTGTAAATAAATGTTGAATTTGATTAGTTTTGTAAGCCGGTGGCAGTGGCACACATGAAAAGAACAAAATTTGATATTGATAACTGATAAGAGAAACAAAGGAAATGAGGCAAAATGAGACTGGTTATGTAATCCTCCCTTCTGATATATTAATCGATATCCAGAAAGATGAAGATAAGATGCTATCATTTGGAAAAAATATTGAAATTTCAAATGGCTGTGTTTAGATGATTGATTTCAGAATTGTTATCATGTCACATCAAATATGCATTGTCACCAAGGGCTTTGCATGCATATGCATTTAAATTTGAAATGCAAGGCAATTAGTAATTCAATTACCTTCAATCACCCAAACTAAAAAGGTCTTCTTAATGCCTTATTCCTTTAGTTGTTAGTTAATCCACAGTGGTAAACTTCCCTGTTATTGCTTCTTCAGGTGCCTGGTCCTTCATCTAGGTTGTTAAGAACGGAATGATAAAATCATGGAGCCAGAGCTTACACTTACTAACGTTTAACTTCCCAATTCAACTCATGCAGTCTCTGCATGAAGGGCAGACAATTTACCTTAATGTTCCATTTTATCCTGCTCATCTAATCTGTTTGTTAGATAAGTCAGGTGCACTGTTTTTAGCCATTATCAACCCTGAAATAAAAATACATTATTGTATAGTACCCACTTTGGCCTACTGTTAAATTTATGTCTATATTTATTTTCTTTTTCTAATGAACCAAAAGAACATTATTCCAAAAAAGCTGTCTTTGTATATTTTATCATTTATCTATATGCAAACAATTAATTAGTGGGATGTTTCATATTATACATTCCACCAATTTTAGCACCCTTGTTTTCCTCACGAAACAGTGCTATAAATTTGTATTCATTAGTAATAAACCACAAAATAAGCTAACAGTATGAATAGCATGATATGAATAGAATTAATTACTAAAATTGGAGAATGAATTTGTGGCTTCTTTGCTTGACTTTTTCATTTAAATTTAAAACGAGCACGTTCGTAAAATAAGACTTTAATTATTTCTTTCTTCCCCTTGCATGCGCCCTGCGTCTTACTTATTTTTTTCCATCCTTAGCCAACATGCGCATGTCTCATTTTTAAAGGAAAGTAGAGGCAACCAAAAAGCGAAATGTTGTTAGTTGCGATTTAATGTTTCAAGGAGCATTCCTTAAAAATTAACACGTTTTTTATTGCCAATGCCACAAGAATATTTAAAAAGGATGTAACCTGGCAGAGACTGAATAGACAGGTATTTGAAGTCTCAAATTAAATTTACTCTCCATGGATCTGCTTTGGAACCTTTGTTGTAGTTTAGTCTGCACTACCAGGCATTAGACTGTTGCTAACTCATGCATGCAAATGGATTTAAATTTAAATCAAGCTCAGCCAACTGAAACCAACTGCTTGCATTTCACATTACATTACAAATGAAATAGTAATAATTACTCCTTCTCATAATATATCTCTCCAGATATTTAGTTGCATTTCCCATTAAACCAGCAGGGTTGGGTCAACTAGCTGTCCACTACCGTTCCTAGTCTTTACAAAGAATCGAAGGAATAGTAAATGGTAGTTGACTGCTTCTTGGAAAAGTCACCTTCTCAGAATATATGTCAACTATATTTAATAAAATTCAGCTTGTTGTATGATACAACTTGTATCCCTATCTTTAATTGTCGCCCAAGTCAATTGTATGAGTAGGTGTCTCAATTGGCTTTGACTTATTTGCATCGCTTCCACATATGTTAGTATGCATAAAAGCCATAAAATAAATGTTATACTATTACACTACTTATATTCATATAATAAACGTGGGTTGATGTGCACTTGTCATCCATGTCCTGCTTACTTATCTTCCGTTCTTTCAACCTGGTAAGTAGTTGAACTACGAGTGAGTAGTTTACAAGTACGCGTACAGAGTTCATATTACACTCACTTAACTTTATTTTATGGTTATTGTTCGTTCAAGTGCCCCATTGTGCCCCTTAGAAAAGACATTTACTTAACTTGCCCTACGTACTCTGCTAGTCTTTTTCCTTCTTTCTTTCTTAAGCACACCGTCCTCTGCAATGTCTCCTAAGTCCGTAACAAAAACAAACAAAGGTTACATCTCCATATTTATTTATCAACCTTACTACATTGGTACGTATAGCTCATGTCTGCCACCACGGTGAAAAACTTTGAGTAGTGAGATCTCAAAAATATTTGTTTGTTTTTCTCAGATTTGCATTTCGTACAAAACCCTTGTTTATATTGGTAAAATAATAATGTCAACCAACGCTGACTAATAATGAGATGCATGACCGGTGGATGGGTTGGATACTTGATAAGTCATTAGCCAGAAGAAGCTAATAGCACAGCATACAATCAAAAGCTTGATATGGACGCCGGTGTTTTGTTTTATTAATGGAAGGAAGTTTGCTTAGTCCTCTAGCAAAACACAAGTGGCTTCTGCGAATGAATTACTTTATTATTTTAGTGCATTCATCTTACCAGGTCTGATAAATCTATTAACTCCTCTTTGAGTAGTGCGTGATGCCTGTAGTTTTTATCTCATAACACCAAAATCCTCCGAGCATGAATTTGAGACCACAAAGGAAAAAATAATGGAATGAAAAAAGCAATCAAAGCACTTTGGAAGATAAGGTAATTGATTAACCTTTTCTAACCCGATGCAAAATATCGCTAATGAATGTATGAATGAATGAATTATCGGCGTTGGCAGCCGTGCCATGCCATAAGCAAACAAATATCTGTAATCCATAAAACATCTTGATTTACGTTTATCGCCTTGGTCATGAATTTCTAGAACTTGAATTTATTCAAATCCATCAAATGTTTTAAGACATGATAAACTTAAAAAAATGAAATTCCTCAATTTTCTACGACATTCCTTCAAACTTTTGAACTGTCTTGCTCATGATATGCATTGGCCGGATTGATTAAAATTGCATGTAAATACCTTCAATGGCATGGCACGAAGTGGAGTCGTCATCAATGCAAACATGGATGAGGAGGGGACGAATAAAATATTTCATGAAATGAGCGGAAATTCATAAAGTGGCCAAACTTGCCAAGATTCCATTTGTCAGATTGCAATTAGCGATGGACAAAGCCTTGTTTTATTTTATGGCACCCATGCACAAATCATGCAACCACTCGCACTCTCACCAGTCCGAATATTGCAAATCCTGACGGGGTGAAAAGAGCAAAAAGTGACGAGATTCGAGCAAGCTGGTCAAGCAAGAGACGGGACTCAAAAAGACCAGACGCCAAAAACCAGCTTATTATCTGTCTTATCCTCAGAAATGAAATAAAATGAAATACCATCCACCAACACCAAACAGCATGTGTGTAAAGTTCCTGCAGTTATTTAGTTATTAAAATTTACACTTTATTTTCCGACTACAAGTAAACTAGCCGAACGAAACTCTTGCAGCTTTAAATGGTCAGCCTTTGTTTAGATTGAGGTGATCCAAGAAAGAACGGCAACCAGTGAAAAGATGCCGGTTGATGAGTTGTTTCACAAGTTTTCATACAACTAATGAAATCAACATAATTTTTACAATTTTTGTAATCTACGCCTTATTTCCAGCAGTTTTATTGCTTGGTTGTAGTGAAATTTTACTTCATAGAAAGAAATGAATCTGAATATATATTACTGTCTGAATTCCCTTTAAGAGAGGTTGGTTGTATGATTTGGCCTCACCATACTAGCCAGCACCCCTGAACTTTTTATTACTTCTTAGACCAAGTTTTGTAGCTCAATGCCAATTTTAAGCTCAAATTCTCGCATCCAACACTCAACCACACTTTACTCAAGTGACTTATTGCAGCACTTTTAAAAAAACATGACATTAAGTTGCTTAAATTGTTATCTTACCGATGATGAGTGACGGGTTGCGTTATTAAAATACATCCAAGAAATTGGTTGTTACATTCCTTGCGAATGGATAATAAATCGTATTCTTTCGTTTTAATGTTTCAACTAAAATCTGTCAGTCCAATTTTTTAAAAGAATTTAATGGTTGGGCAAGGTTTATATATTTTCATTTTCTTTCACATTCCATTCCAATACATTTTAAAAATTTTAAAGGAATGTCAATTTAAAGTTAATTTTTACCACTTGTGATTTATAATGAAAATAATAAACAGGAAACAGTTTTCTTTTTGGCTCAGGTCCTTCGTGGGACAGAGTAAACGAGCCGACCGTTTATGGTACGCAGAACTAATGAGACAAGTTAAGAATGAAACAAGGAAATTTTTTCTCCATTGCGTATTGGCAATTGGCCGATTTGCGAAAATGCTGTTAGTATTTCATTAATTTCTACCTATAGAATACGTGAAAATAATAAATTTTGCGAAATTCAAACATTTTTTCTGTAATGCTCATGAGTTTTATAGCAATAGCATATTCTTGGTGAATATACCAAATCGTCAACAAGATGCACTTTTCTGTAATTTGGAGGGAATAAAAAAATCTGTATGGCAATGACAGACAAATCGTCCTCACCGTGTTTCGGGGTGTGACTTCTTTTAACATGAGGCGGATTAAGTTTACTTTTGTGCGGTACCATTGCAAACTTGAATGTTTATAACAAAGTGTTATAAACCGATGAAAGATGCTCTATATTTGTTATGAAGAAAAATTACTCCCTATTGCTGTTGGGG
>JAAXNX010001978.1:0-15239 GCA_036491905.1 Folsomia manolachei
CTTTTCCCTCAAAACTATGCAAGTATTCCAAATCAATTAGTGATTAACCCCGTAAACCGTAACCACTTTTGATTTCAAGTTAAAACAAAAGGTAGTACAGTCATAAGTACGCAGTTATGCATGCCATGAGTAAGAAACCGATGAACTTTAATGTTAACTGTTTTGTTTATACTGAAGGAGGCATTAAATCCCAAATTAACTTGGTTTCAATTTCAGTTTCAACTTTGAATCCTTTTTTAACTTCCTTTTTAATTCACTTTATAACAAATAAATCAGGTAGATAAACATCCGATCCTTTAAAAGAATTGAATACAAATACACGAAATGAAATGGCACCCATTTTCCCACGACCTCGAAAAAATCGGTGGCGGACGGTGATGGGTTTCCGAGATAAGAGGATATCTGATATCAAATTAAGGAAAAGATTCTCCCACCACGTTAACTAGATACACATTAATTAGTTCGTCTGCTGCCCGAGTCATATAAGTACAAAGGATCAGAACTTTGTTGCAAGTGCCTAGATAAGAAATGGATGCATCTGTCATAGATGCATCGTGATGCACCATTTTTTACACAATTATACAAAACATGAAACGGAACTGTATCTCAGCCAGGGATTCCCAGGTAGACAGTTTTTTAGCAATGATTCACAGATTATTTCCTTCTATGTTTCCTAATCAGAGTGTGACTGGCACACAAACAAGGACCGCACTGGGAGATGCACTTCTTGACACAATAAATAAAATAGTAACACCATAATAAAAAATGAGTTACAATTCGCAAATTACAAACCAAAGAATCAACCAAGTTTTACGGGTAATAAATCAACTTTGAATTAAACGACGCAGGTGGTTTTGGTTAAAAAAGCTCAAAGACGTGAATAGCCAAATTAGTATGAAATTCATAATTAATCCTCTGTCGCCGACAATAAGAATATTTTATATCTTATCAAAAAATAGTGCAATAATTCTTGCATGCACTTCAATCATGCATGCGCAAACATCTTTTGTCCCGTCGTTGCATCAAGATATAATTAGCGATCATTCATTTTATTCAACCCGATCCATTACCACTCACAAACTATTGCAAATAAAATTGCAGTATCGGAATATCTTAATGCATGCCGACACTGTATCGAGGCTTGCATTCAATTCTGCAATGTTTTTTTTGTTTAATGCTAACAAACGCCCCACTTTCCGCTATAATCTAAATTCGATTTCAGTCAGGATTCCCATCCCATGCATTTCCTTTAGTAATGTGGCGTAGTCTATGATGCGAAACTGAATTATTGCTCGTCGTAAAACAGACGGCGGTGCTTAATACACATTTTCCTTTAGCTGGTGGTTATTGCAAGTGATGTGTAATGTATTGGTGCACTACATAGTGAAATAATGGCTGTATTTGCAGGTAAATACTTTGTGTGGAAGCAATGATGGAATGAACGTGCCAATTGCCAATTTCTAGGACAGTCTATACAATAAAATTATTATAGTCCTGGCAAAATGGGGCAATAATGTAAGCAAATAACTTTTACTAACGGATGCAATAATAATATACATACATCTCCACTACCCATAATAGCCTCATGCTCGATACAGAATATAATTATTCAACGCTGTGGGTGATACTATTAAATTTAGATTTTGAATAAATAAACTGCAGATCATCCTGAATAATATGGCTTTTATCCAAACAATAGAATGTACCAGGAGGAGAAATTCACTCATTTAATGTCAAAATACCATAAACACGCAATCAAACTCAACGGTCCGACTTTACGTCACTGACCTTCCTTGCGTCAGTAGTTCCATACTTGGGAAATCTTAAGAAAGCTCAATTTCTCAAACGGTGGTCCGATAGAATTTTGATTATTTGCAAGGAGGTTTAGTATTACATACACCGAATGACATTGACCATGCTAATTCTAAAACAAACTTTTCCTTTTCACCCATCACTCAGAAGAACTTGGTTCATGATATGTCAAAAGAAATCTTCTGCCATTATTTGGTGCATTTACTTAAAATGCTCAAGTTGTCAAGCTTGCATAGTAATGTCATACAAAGCTTTAATTCACTGCGAAGTAAAAGTTCGTATGCAAAGGTTTGTCGGGCTCTATTGTTGGGATTAATGAGTCTCGTTTGTCAAGTTGGCAGTGTCAACACTTTCACCGCAGCATCTTTACAGCATACTTTAGAAAATATGTGCAAGTGTCGTCAGTGTCTGGCTATCGTCCTTGGTAGACATGGACGTGACATGCATGTCGTTGACGTGCATCGCTTTCACGTCGGTGTCAATGTCAAACTCTGTCCCCTGACTGACAAATGATAGCTACCAGATTTTGTGGCATATGAATACATTTCATTGCCAAAAAAACTATCTACGTCAATGTGACGTGACACAAGTCATGTGACACGCTACTTTCTTCGTATGTTCCCAAATTCTGTCCTGCAATAACTTAAAAGTTCAAAGGAGTCCCATCAATTTGTTAAATGTACTTGGTTAGGTTGTGACCCTTTCGTTTAAAGTCAATGTCAGACAGGCTTGGGTTCATAATCCTTTTCTTGATGGAAGGTTAGTTTTGGGGAAAGTTTAATGAAAATGAAAAGTTGAGGTCAGTCTGTCGCAATTTGCCAGAGTGCTTGCTAAGACAGATGGTAAAACCAAATTGTGCACAAAATAGGGAGCAATGTTTTCAAGAAAATTTAAAGGATGGAGAGGACGAAATGTTTCAAGAACTAGAAATATCGCTAGAAACTAGGTTGGATGGGATAACAGGTGGATGAATATTTGATTTGGTTTTATAATCTATGAATCTCTTACAACCTTCCAGTCTACATGAACTATTTGGTGTAGTACTTGTTTAACTGACTCTACTTATAATAAACAATGGCGAAATTCTAGGTTTGAAACAACAATTTTGAAACAACAACAGCTTCCATTTACTTAAATCGTAAATGAATTGTCCAGTCCAATTCGTTCCAGTCGAGTTAACTAACTGGTGCAAGAGCCAGCATCAAATAAAAATAAAAAAGTATGGGAACCACGTCACAAAAAAAATTCTGGACTTTGTCAGTCAAAGCTGAAACATTCTCACGCTTGTATTTTCATGTTAAATTGGCCGTGCCTAATTATTACAACTAAATTATTTCGTCAGTCAGCAGTTCATTTAGTTTTGTACATTTGTACACAGCGGTGATGACCTTTTTGACCTAGTCGAGTCAACCGAGTTCCATTGCATCATAAAAATATATTTAGTACAAGAAACCGGCTGAAACGAGACTAATCCGCAGTTTAGCTAGAGTATCACATTTCCAATAGTTTTTAACGAAGCAAGGCCGTGCTAAATTAAAATTCTGTTTAATATTAAATTTACTAATTATGCAATGCAACCACTTCAAGAACTAAAATAGCACTCATCAACCACCAGAATCAACTGGATACTTGACGCATCAAATGCACATGCCCTCTAAAAACCATGAGTCAAACCGAGTCAACAATAATTTAATGATTAGTCATTCATCACAACCGCAATTCCATCGCCATAATTTAATCCAGCCAAAAAACCACAACCATATCCAGCCTAGGCTTACTTGTAGCAAAAAAAGTCAGAATACAAGCACACTTTTAGAAACCAGATGCATTCTAAGGAGATCGTAACTAAAAACTTTACGACGTTCATTTTTTTCTAACACTTTTACACCACTAACAATTTCAATTCCAATTAGAAAAAGATACCAAAATTTTCTGTACCTCTTGATCGTGGCATGATTCAACTGTATTCCATTCCATGAATAATATTCAAGGATTATATTAAACCAACTTTCCTTTACTTTTGTAGCAGAGATTTAGTTTCATGGCGTGCATTACTTTGCTCGTTTATTGCTGGGTTGGTTTTTACTCATAAATAAATATCGTGTACCTTTTCACTTTTAGCTGAGACCCATAGGCATATTGGATGAGATGGATTACGTTGGCTTGTAAAAATATTTTCATTTTTAGATTTCCAACATTTTTCACACGCACCTAAATCTCTATTTCTGAGCTGTACTTGTAGCCCAATGTTATCCAATAGTGTAATGAGTTACCATTTTTCATTAAAGTGGAAGATTATTTTCTTAGCAAAGTTTCTAACCAATCATTTCATTACATATCAGGTGATGCTACTAATATCACCTTACCATAGCTTATCAAGGACCCTGGTCCAAAATCGTTTCTCTTGAATATGCAATTGATAGTAAATAATGCACCTTCTTTGCCCATTTCGGGATTTCGATTTACAAACAATTGCTAATAGGATACACCGCACCCATCTATTATCAGACTCCACCCAAATCTAAGTGAAAAAAAAGTCAAGCTGAGTCGGGAGGAGAAATAAAAATGAAATCTGGTGGCAGGTGGGTGGCTTACATAAGATTTTCTAATGTTTATTTAGTTCCATTAGATCATTACTTTATCTGCATCTGTATTTAATATCTAAGTCAACCTTGATATTAAGGTGCTTGAATAAAAATAACTAATACAATACGTAATCGATCCAATATATGCTACCTATCATCTTACTAAAATTTAACTATATTTACTTAACAATAGATATCCAGCCTGATTGTAAGTGCATCAACCAACATAGCACGAAATCCTATGATACGCTAAACTAAAAGCCATCCCATTATACGACTTCAATCAAAATCAAGTCTAAAATCAATCTGTGTCCTATTCGTTTAGTTCCCTTGCTACTATTTGTTGATAAAGCAATGGTATGGATGGAAGTCGTAATCACATCTAGCAAAGTTCTCACGCTGGATTTTCTTAAGCATCCAACTTAGGAATGAGCCAGTGAAGAAAACAGTTTCATTTGATCACAATCCTATCATGATAAAACTCCCAATTTCCTCGTAAAGCATCCAAATCATCACATTTAACCATAGCCCAACTCACTCATCTTATCTATATTCCCACGGGGTCTTCTTTTTGGGCTGGGCAGGTAGCAAAGATGAGAAACAAGAGCAAAGCCAAACTTATAGATCAACCATTCAAAACTAAATGACATGATTTTTCTTTCTCATGAAATTCTCTCGAATTGGATTTGATATTCATTTCATTTCACTTCATTACTTTCACGAGACAAGAGAGACGATGATTGATCTGAATTTACATTTTCAGAAAAAAAATCAGGTAGAAGACTTAAGCTCGTCTAATTTTATTACGGCATGTATGCCGCAATGGCATAAAAATGGTGTATGGAATTGACATAACTCTGACTAAGGTGACTGCGGGATTGGTCTTATTCTTATAATTTTACTTCTGGCAGATTCTGTCCGGTACAGCAGTTAAATTATGTAAAGACCAGATTCTTCAACAAACTATTGGATCAGAACGCAATACAACACAAAAATATATCCGTTCCAACCCCGAGGAAAGCTAACCGAATAAAAAATAATATCTGCAAGCAGATTGGAGAGTTGGATCCAGATTTTACTCGTAATATTTTTACATCACTTCTTCAATCCAACTACCTAATTCTATCTACAATCCTTCAGCTGCATATCTATCTTTTTAATTCACTTGCCTGCTTTCTTCGGAGAGAAAGTAACAATACCGCAATGCAACATCTTCAACCTTACCCAGAAACGCTCTGTTCAAAATTATTCTACGAATCCACGATTAACGAGCCCCAACCCTGTCGGTATAGTTGAGTGGAAAAAGTTCTCATCTAGATTCAAAACGTACCCGAGACATGATACTGTAAAGGATGTGATATCCTAGGAAAACTTTTTTATCATCCGAAACTCCATCCCAGGTGACTCATTTCACCTCAAATAATACCCTTCACGAAATACGCGTGAAGTCAACTCCGTCGGCAATAATATAACAAGTTGTAGTCTGCCAACCGCCTCTGTCGCATCATAAAATGAACTTAGTTTGTGCGAAACACAATACAATCAAGAATCCTATGATACAAACAAATACAATACTCTGCATCCGACCAGACTCAGGCAGACGACCAAGAAAGTGTGGACGGCAAACTTTTTTATTCATCCAGTCAACCAACCGCATCATAAGCAAGTAGGTGGTTTGGTTTTGGTTGGCGTAAGCTGGCAAGTAATGAAATGAAGGTAAGTCTTCACTTTGGAAGACAAAATGATCACATCATCACCGCATTATGATGGTTGGCCATGGTTAGAAAATAAGATGCTGCTGTTTCATGATAGAAAGAGTAGCACAAAAGTTATTTTGTGGTGGATGAGTCCTTATATTATTATTCATCCAGTTTTTGGAATCTCCTACACTACATACCACTGCAAGAAGGTTCAAGTAAACTTCGACATTTATTTTATTGGAGAAGGAGCACGAGCCAAAAATCCAAAGATCAGACCAACCAACCCCTCCCCAAAACTGTTATTGTTAAAGTAGAGCAATAAGTGATACAATGAATAGTCTGGAGTAGGAGTATTTTTATCGGTTTTCTTACAACCCATCTCCACCCACCAAGCCATCTCATCTTTCTTGTTCCACTCAAATGACAATGGATCCATAAAATATTAATTTTATTCCAAGTTTCCTCTAAAAATAAGGGTAAAAGTGCAAAAATAACTTGGTTTCCTTTGATCTCTATTCCACCCAATGATTTCATTACCGCATGAATCATCTTGGAAGGATAGAAAACCAATAACTTTGGTTTAAGAGCAAAAGTAAAACTCTAATGATGTGAGATGACGCCTACACCCACCCGGCACTCTCTTTTCAACCAACTCCTACTCCTTCTGTTAATGAACTTGAGACATTTTACTTTATGCAGGGTCTGCATTCTTTTCTTGCAATTGACAGACAGGACCAAACCTCAGGCATTCAGTAAAAACTAACCAGAGCAGACCACTAAATGAACAAGAGATTGCAACTTTAACCTTTTCCTTCTAATCAGTAATCTATAAGTTTTCTTTTATTTTGGCTCGTGCACTCCATTCAACTCTTTAATTCAGAGTCATTTTATGATAATTTATGCTGCAACTGCCGATATAATTTTAACATCCTTTCTTAAAAAAGGAGTGAGTGTTGAACTTATTAGCTAATTTAAATGCACATATGGAATTGGAAATAGTCTGATCAAGAGAAAGGTGAGTCATCCCCCGAAAACGACCGTACTGCAATAAAAATATATCCCAAAACAAAAATAAAACAATGGAATGAACAGCTCTTAAATTTTTTGCTTATATGTATTTGTAACACAATACATAAGAACACTAAAATATTCTGCAAAGTACACAAATAGTAACCATTTTAAGCAAAGCGAAATGTCTGAAAATATGGAAATAAATATCAAGCATTGAATACGAATTCCTGTTGGTGGCATGTATTCCATTCTTATTTCTTAGACACGTGAAACACTTGATATGATTTAGACACCAGTTCTGCTTTTAAACTAAACCACTAAACGCCAATTATCATGATGAATGCACTACAAAAGAGCCTCACCCACACATACATAATTCAAATTCAGCAACTTCCAACTATTAACTGCAAACTTTACTATGTGCATGAATACACTTCAAGACCAGGAGAATAATGGAATAGTAAATGGTCCTGGTCCTGGCTTCGGCTCGTGTTTTCAAAACACTGTGTTTAACGGTGATGTGAATATATGACCAAAAAGCAAAGTGAGCCACTTTACCAACTTCCCTTCAAAAACACAAAACTAAACTTGAAACTTTAGTGAAATGAAAAGAAGAACAAGTGGACAAATACAAAAGTAATTCGCGTCGTCGGATCCGTAATAAAGATAGAGCGAATAGATGAGAGGAAGCTTCCAACAATAGAAACAGAAGTGCACCCACAAAACTATTACATGTTGTTTAGAAACTTAGAAAAGGAACGGATGATAATACTCAATCTAACCAGAGTTGCTGAAAAACGTTGGGATTTTGGACATCCATCCAACAAACTTGGAAAATAGATTATCATGATAAACCCAAATTTCAATTGGTGCAGCTACATATCCCAGATTTACTCTGGTTTAGAGTTTTAATGCGCCTTCAATCATTGGAACGGAAACCATACAAAATTCACCTAGAATCTGTGGCATCCATCTCGGAACTTTCAAGTATTTTGTATTTACATTCAAATAGGAATGATTGAGCAATTTTGAGTGTCACACAAATAATTCATAACAATGGATGAGATGGAAATGGAGATGTGGAACGGTGTGTGAAGTTTGAAGTGAATAATCTCTGCGCATAAAGAGAATTTAAATTCCTTCCATCCGTCCTAATACCACAAACAATCCAGGACACGCTTTAATTATGAGGTAAAGTGCGCAAACATGTCAAATGCGATATTTATTCATCAATTTAGAGTTCGACACCAAACATAGCAAACCTTGTGTCACATTCTTAGTCAGAAATGGCATTTTAAAACATTGTAACATGACATGTCTCAAATTAAAATTGAGTTGGTTGGTAAAACATGTAAATGATACTTTGATTTCAATTAGGTCATAAAATGGATGCTCCATTTAAATAAAAGATTCTCTGTCAGGCTGGACCAGCAGTCCATCCCAATTCCGTCATTTCATTAATAAAATATTAGAACTACAAAACATCCATTACTGCATCTCACTTCCGTTTCCCTCACTTTACATTGCATGACTCCATTCCTGTCCATTCTCATTATTGGATGAATTATCTATGTAAGCAGTGACACGTTCGTCTAAACCAGAACAATGATGATAATGCACTAGTTGTAGCTTAACTGCATTTTATATCTTCCTGGACCTGGCTGATTGTCTAGTCCAGTTAATCTAATACACGACATGCTTTGGACAATTTGAAAAGTCCGTATTACGTAAAACAACTTGCAAATTCGTTTCTATTTAACTACTTATGCTACCTATTGAGACTATTGTATCGAATTTGATAAAATATTTACGAACCAAAGCCAAATAAATGTTGGATTCCTGTATTTGATCAGATTTAAGGAAGGACGAAAGTTCTTCCGCAAAACAATCCAATTCTGCCATGCAAATACACAAACCAAAGCTTTACGATCAATTTACACAATGATGACAAACAAAGGAATAGTACATCAAACTTCATGCATAAGAAACCGGGCGTTTTGTTTGCCTATTATTATTAAACGAAACCAAATCAAACACTAAAAGCACCAGCTAACAATAAAATACTAAGTATGTACCTATTTGGGAACACTACCATTTGCACTTCATCCATCACTTTGCATTACACTCACTTCCGAAATGTGTTATTTTAGTTCATTTGATTCCAGTCAACAATAAATGTGATGAACATTGGTTCCGTTTCAATTCCATTTGGAAGCTGGACGGAATTAAACAAATAGCTCAGTGCAGGTGAAACGGCCTGTCAAAAATGCATTAATTCATTACGCTTGAATTGGATAAATGTCTGATGTTTTTCTGTAACATAAATTTTTTGAAAATAAACCAGATGGACAAAGCAAGGCTGCACCCATGTCTGCTGACCATTACAAATAATATTTGTATTGTAACACCTTTCATCCAATCAAAAATTACAGATAAGAACATTATTAACACTCGACAACTGTTTTTTCTCAGGGAATAATAATCGATCCAAGCTAAAAAGTATTCATCCAATGTCATCCATAGATAACAAAGAGTTTGAGTGGAACTTGCAACGGTTATCAAAGTATTGATCATCAATCCAGAAAAATCAATGAACCCGATATCAAATGCCTGACTCACACGCCATGAAACCTTGCTTGGTTTGTTGGTTAACACCCTTCAGTGTCAATTTGTTTATTAGAGAAAGTGAAAACAGATAAGAACACATAATCTGTTATTCATAAAACACCAAAACTGCAGCGGGTCTGTCTGCTACCGGTTTAGCTCAATATTTTAATCCTGTACAACCGAAACCGTACAAAGTCATGCATATCGTGTTTTATTTGGCTTTACTCTAACCAACCCCAGGTGGTCCAGTCGATATACTTTGTACTGGATGATTGATTAAAATTATCAACGATCTTGTCTACATGCAAGGGCTCAATATTGCAAATATTGATTTCCTTACAACCCTTTGATCTGACATGCAACCAAACAAGAGTCCAATGACAAATCACTTCCTACATGGTTGAAATCCATGGAACGAGTGGAGGACGGGAGCAAATAAAAAGTAAATATTGAACAGATTCTGTATTGTGCAAAATGTTGACGCATTCAAAGATATCTATTACCACTCAAGCAATCGGACAAGTACCTCAGATATTTGCAGTGCAAATAAGAAAGGTTTTGCATTATACATCCCTAACCTTGAAGGAACACAAAAGGATTTACTTTGCTGGAGATTATTAATCGAGGTAGAGTACGCATGGAGTCTGCCGTTTTAACACAGTTTATCTAATTCATGTCATTCATGATGTTGCTGCCATTTGCAATTCGCAACCAGAACGAATAGTTTAGTGAGGACATTGCATTTAAGATAGTCTCAAAAGATCTCGAATACTGCATTTTGCATGCCTACCTGACTCAGACATGATCTAACTTAACGCCAGCGTCTTGAATCTTTTGTCATTTTTTCGAGGTCAGTTTAATACAATAAAACTTTACTAATAACAAACAAATGACTTCCTTCCACGTCTTCATCTCAAAATGCAAGTACTTCCTTTACAAGGTGAAAATGCAATGGAAGGATGTAATTGCATTAACTAATTGCAATCTTAATCTTAATAACTCGTGTAGTTAAGCATAATAGGAATCGAAAAGTTTTGCAGAGTTGCGCAACAACTAGTTAGTATGGCCACTATTGTTACGAGGTTCAGTTATTCCAGATGTTGTCCATAAGCATCGAACAAGAAAGTCTTTGACATTATTGACGACAGACCTAATCCTTGCCGAAACCATTGCATATTATAGCCAGCAATAAAAACGAAGAACATCCGCTAACTTAATTAACGTCAACTTGAAATTGCCTTAAAACTTATCAAACTTTCGAGTAGACCAAGATGGAAAATATATTGATGAGATCATCATCATGAAAGAGAGGATAAACTTAATTGAAGACAGCAAAGATGATGGATACCAGAGACACGGGGGATGTGTATTAAATTTAATTTACGGCGTGGTTATTACAAGCAAGAAAAGTTTGCAATTTCCAGCTAAAAATTCAATTTTCCAGCATATTCGTTAAGCGAATTTCGCCCCAAATTGAAACTAGAGCAGACGAAGCTGGATACATTTCTTGAATATCAGAGAAATGATTGAGTCAATTGAAGTTGTTTGTCACGTCAAATTCCATGTAATCATCGAAATAATCATATTATTTTTCGTCAGATCTCTGTTAAGAGTAAAAAACAATTTCATTTAAAAAGACGTCTCAATTCCAAACTCAAGGATGAAATAAACGATCGTTATGTTATGTAAAGAACTAAAGATAGAATTTGAGACGCATTTCCTTTTCCACACATGAGTTATGAATTGCATACTACATATATCCCAGTAAAACTAACTAATCAGCGTAATGTTTACGTAAGGTGCATGTACATATGTGATAGACATGTTCACAAGTGGCACTCCACCCACCTACTCCTAACACGTTTTGGCAACTAATGTAGTCCTGAACTTTATTTTTTGTCGATTTATTTGTCCTTCAAAACCACGAAAAGTATCCAACCGATCCGTATCTGATTTTATTGCAGAAGTTGAAAAAAAATCTGCAAATGAAATTATTAAAGTTTTAAATGTTCTTCCATACCTGATTCACAGATCGAGTTATCCACGCCACGCCAGAAGTTGTAAATAAATCACAAAATTTCCGTACCTACGCTTAATTGCTTGCGACTCGCTACTTGCGAAACACAAGTATTTGTTTGCAGAGTATTACAGTATCTTGTTGCCTCCTTCAAACTCTAGACAAACAACTAGCCAAAAAATTGCCCAATCGTGGTAAATTCCAACAATCACAAAGCTATAGTCCAACTTTAATCGTGCTTAAGCTTACTCGCAAACTAATGTCGTGTTCTTATACTTTAAACACAAGAAATGAGACAAAGGTAATCCGGTGATTCTGATTGATTTAATAAGCCAGGTGAAACTGGGATTTAACCCGAATCAACCCGGTCCGCTAGAGTTTAGACTTGCGACAAGACTAGAACAAATTACAATGACTTATTTGTTAAATCTTGTCAAAATTAGTTAATACTTTTCTAGTTAATACTTTTCAATGCTGTTCTAACTGCGGAATCCTGTAAAATTCCAACAATACCCTACCGATAAAAAACCCTTTACTATGCAAGTCAGCTTAAAAAACAGCCTAGTCGATCCCACTGCTTGTTCACGACTGAAGCTAGTCTAATGTGTTAAACAAACTTTAACCAAACCAAGCCCCAACCAAGTAGAGTAGTTCTCATCCCATCCTATTCTATTCTGTGTAACAACCCTTTCTGCACTTGTGCCTCTGAACTTTAGTAAATTCCAGCTAACCCAAGGAGGCAGTGGTTGAATCACTAACCATAATATAACATAGCATTACAATCTAGCCCTGCTTTCCTTACGTATTTCTTGTTTTGATCTGATGACTATGCAAGGAGGGCAAGTGAGACTTTGGGCAGCTTGAGCTCATAGTAATCTGGTTAATGTAATGCCTTGTCTTGGTGCAAAGTAATTTATGATAAGTCACACCACACCACTTCATACCACGAACAATAACTTGTGTACATATTTTATAGTACAGCATAGCCACTGGCAATTTAGCAGTGGTAAACAGCAACATTGGGTTTTATGAAATGTTTCTGCACAACAAAATGTGCAAATATAGATAGACAAAGACAGCGGACAACGGTTAACAGAGTAGGTATTTGGGATAGAATAAATATTACGTGTAAAATTATACTTATAATAATACCATGTTCAATACGCCACTAGCAAAAATAAGGAACTGTAACAATTGATTCTTTGTGAAAACAATACTTTTTACTGGAGAATTTTCTATTGTTTTCCTGATAAGAACGATTTTTTGCTAATTACTGGCGTAAAAGTAAAATAAAAATTGTTATGAAACTATTAATTAGTTGGGAATTACAACGCAGAATGATGCCAATGCCAATTAAAATTTGGAAAAAATATGATATACTGGCATCGTATCATTTACAAGCAAAACATGTCAAAATCCATCCCCAAATCAAAACACCAAGAAACTAACGAGTCTACCAACTGTAAAAAGAGAAAGCACACAAAAAACTCATCACAATCTCATTTCATCCCAAGCTACTTTCACCCAACTCCCAAAACATGTATGTACAAGTAGGCTCACCAACAAAACTACATTTTCTAATTTCGGAAATGTAAAATTAACCCAGCCACATCCCAACATCACTCAATCCCCTCTTTTACATACATTTGCCTTGATCCACTCCAAGTATCCATATTCAATGTGCTGCAAACAAAAGGTTGAAACAACCCTCAAAAACTTTCCTAACGAGGAGAACGACCCAAATTTATCTCGAGATTTGATCTGACCCACAAAAACCTCGAAAAGCAAGCCAAACCAGAGAAAGTAAAAGTTTCTCAGGGTTCCACACCAGCGTAAGTAAGTAAGTAAACCATAATATGAAGTTACGGTTGACGGTGATAGTCCTTCAAATTGTTCCTACAAGCGAGTGAACTAAATTAAGTCAGTGGAACAGGCCACTGGATGCGGAACCAGGGCTCAAATTCAGAAATAGTAAATTGTTAAACCGACAAGACATTTGCACTCCATTTTTTCTTTCTCCGACTTTCTCTCTACTTTTTAAGAAGTGAGATTCATCTCCTGTTCAAGAGGTAAATGTCGCTACTTTACTAACTGAAAAAGGCAGCAGGAACAGTAACACAATTTTATTAAGTGCACGGATGTACTTTATTTTCCTACAATTGCACATACGCCCTACATTAAATTCTTCACGATTATATATTCACCTTTACCTTTGGCCCCAACTAAAATTTTCCTCTTTTTAGGAAATGAAATACTTAATTTCCTCAACGTTTTGAAACCCTTGGGAAATTAGTTGTCCTTCACATCAAACTAAAGTAGTTTCAAACTACTTAGCAGGCCAGCGAGAGGGCTGTGTGAAGTCAAATAACATTACGGTTAGTTTTAGCAACGTGTTCTCATACATCAAACGATGTGTGCACCCAAAGAAAGTAGGACTACTAACTAGTCAATCCTCGGGAGATGACAAAATTTTTAAAATAAAAAGAAGGGCAAAAGAGATACGGAATGAAATTATAAAATGACGGGCAGGAAGGTTCCACAATTTTGACACTAATACATAAAATATGACCATGACCATCAATAGCTTACTATGCATATACCTGTAACTTCTTTTTAGTTGTTGAAAATTGCTGAAAAGAGCAGCTTAGGTAAAATGAACCTTAAGCAACCATTAATGTAATGACAACTGTATCAAAGCAGACACCTCCCACCTACAATAAACAATATTGGAATTTGGAGTGTCCATCCTGAAGCCAGTAATTTGCTGTTAAACATATATTTTCGACAAATTATTACCGCTACACAGATTCACCTTTATTGACAGCTTGAGGCTAATTTGATTGATAAGCGGCCACAGTCAAGTGTTACACAAGACAAAATTATAGCGTCTAAAATTTCGCCCTCATTCTTTTCTTTGTAGATACAACTTTAGCATAAAAGTAGAGAACAACTTTGACTTATCAGGGGAAGTGTCGAAATCGACATCTCATATCCGACCAGTAAACAAACAAAGAAATGCAATCAAGGAAAGTCTGGAAGGCATGAATCCAAAAAGTGAGATTTGTGAAATCAACAAGATCTAAAAGATTTCTGCAGATCGAAATGAGATAAAAGTTGCCCAAATAAACAAATTATAGTGTGCGACATTTTTACAAATGTATTTTATAAGTTTGTATAATATAATATTGCGAAATTGTATCTACAAAGAATAAGAATGAGGGCGAAGTTTCAGACGCTATAATTTTGTCTTGAGTAACACTTGACTTGGTTGTGGCCGCTTATCAATCAAATTAGCCTCAAGCTGTCAATAAAGGTGAAGCTGTGTAGCGGTTATAATTTGTCGTAAATATATGTTCAACAACAAATTACTGGTTTCAGGATTTTGCACTCCAAATTCCAATATTGTTTATAATAGGTGAGGTGTCCACTTTGATACAGTTGTCATTACATTAATGGTTGCTTAAGGTTCATTTTACCTAAGCTGCTCTTTTCAGCAATTTTCAACAA